>BOPN01000726.1:239023-261523 GCA_017312705.2 Penaeus japonicus | reverse complement strand
ATGCACTATGTTAAATATGTTATTTATCCAGGGGTAGAACTTTTCAACACACCATACGGACCAGAGGATATCTGAGGGTATAGAGGTGTCCTCACGAAAGGGCCAAGGGAAGGGGTGGGGGTAAGTGGGTGGGTGGGTGGGTGGGCGAGAGGGAGACGGAGAGGGACAGTCCCGATAATGTAGGCCCGTCTCGCAGGTGTCACGACGATCGCCTTTGTTCCTCCGAGCCGGGATTTATGGCAGCGCAGCCGTCCCCGCGGGAGTGACAGTAGTCCCCGCGGTGCATTAGCTGTCATTATTGTGACCTGGAATGTAGGGGTTGGCTGCCATTGTCTCGCGCTACACATGTTTACTCTTTTGTGCGCTGCGACCCATTTTCCCCGGCTGCTCTTCTGGGTCAGGGTTGGGGATGTGATTTTTAATGGGGATTAGAAGCCCGAGAGAGGGATTTCGAGGGGCAGTAATTAGGGACTCGGTTAAGAGTATAAAGAAAAGTAGTATAGGAAGGTATCCTTTGGGGCTGACAAAGAAAGAAAAATGAAGTGTTTATTTACAACATTAGTTATTCTGCGAACTTGCTGTAAATTTAAGCGCGAAAAGTGAAATTTTCCCAAGGATTTATATTCTGACTATGCATTTGGGAAATATCTAAGACCTGCATACATGCCTTTGCCTAGAGTAACAGAGCACCTTCCATTCTCCATAAATGTTTTTTTGATATTTACACTGCACGAAAATGAACAGAGTTAGATTGGTTATTGATATTAAATCCTTAGCATTGGTTATACTTTTATATCGGCATTGGTAAATAAATACCAAGGTCGGCGTTTCTGGGTTAAATACGTACTAAGTGTATAAGCCCTGCAAATAAAGATCGGCCATGCTATGAAGGTAATAGATACACACCGATTTCTCCTCAAACATGAAGTCAACAATACATACGCGCAAGTGTGTGACTTCCACAAATAATGCTTTACAAAAGTTAATGTTTCAAGCAGTGATATGTTTGCTTTGCAGATTAGAAATACAAGTAGATGCCAGTGTATTGGTCTAGTGACTGAAGTTATACCCAAACCATACTTCTTGTTTTGATCGGGTAATGGTAATGGTATGTTGGGCGGCAAGAGAGTGGAAGGGAGAGAAAATAGGAGGAGGGGGGAGAGGAAAGAGTGGTGAGATGGGGAGAGGAGGGGAGGGGAGGAGGAGGACGTATGGTGAGAGGGAAAACGTTACGAACTGAGAGGTGAAGGGGTTGATGATATTCATTTATTATTATTATTGCTGTAATTCTAAAAAAAACTACATATATTGTGATAAAGAACCGTAATGATATTAAATGGGGAATGACGTGATGATAACGATAATGATTATAATGGTGGTGTTTATAATTATAGTAATAGTAATAATAATGGAGTTAGTAATAATTATAGTGAATGATGATAAAGATGGTAATGTTGGTAATGATGTTGATGGTAAGAATTATTGTTATTATTGAATAATGTAATAATAACAATGATAAAAACTGGAATAAATATTATAATAATGATAATACAAATAATAATAATGACGATGATGATATTGATAATTATCGGTGTTATATTGATTTTGTCATCATCATTATTAATCGTCATCATCATTACTAGTATTGTCCTAACTTAATATAAACATTGTCATTGGTAGTAGTATTTTCCCTTAATCTAATTACTATGATAATTTTCTTTACCATTATTTTTGTTATTGTTATTACACTAATTGTCACTGCTGTTAGTAAACTAATCATTACACTCGTAAATGTTCAGCGTAAGGGGGAAAGTTACTATACGGTCTTACGAAGGCTAGCGGGCTGAGCGAAGTAAGCCCTTAGGAATACTGCGAGGAAGGGCAGTGAGGTAGACTGGCAGAGGGAGGGAGGGGGGGATATGAGGGGTAGGAGGGGAGGGAGGTAAGGGAAGGGAAGGGTCAGAGGCAAAGGTAGAGACAGCTAATCATACTTACCTCGTTGGCTAAGAGTGAAATAAAGGTTTAATAGGTTTATTTAGTCTGCTCGGCCAGTACCTGTTCTTGATTCCCACACAGCACTAAAGATGAATGCCTTATTTATGTACGCGCATATATATCAGTCTATATTGCTAGCTATCGATTTAATTATTTATTCATTTATTAAGTCATGTATATTATTATATATTCATATATATATATATATATATATATATATATATATATATATATATATATTATATATATATATATATATACATATACATATATATATATATATATATATATATATATATATATATATATATATACATACATACATACATATACACATATATATATATATATATATATATATATATATATATATATATATATATATATATACATATACATACATACATACATACATATATACATACATACATACATACATACATACATACATACATACGTACATACATACATACATATATATATATATATATATATATATATATATATATATATATATATATATATATATATATATATATATATATATATATGTATATGTATATGTATATGTCAATGTAAATGTATGTGTGTGTGTGTGTGTTTATATATATATATATATATATATATATATATATATATATATATATATATATATATATATATTATATATCCATATCCGTGTGTGTGTGTGTGTATGTATATATACATATATATACATATATACATACATACATACATATGTATACACATACATACATACATACATATATAAAAACTGACTTAGATAAATTATTGCTGAATATATGAAATTACATTTTTGACGCTACCAGTCGGATCCAGACACCAACTCTTCTTACCATAAACAAAAGTCCATAAGGTCAGGCAAACCTACTTCAGGAAGCAAGTATCGCAACGCGGTCAGTCACTCCTTGAAATCCAGCTCCTATACAGTCAGAACGTGTGTCAGGATTCCGCCATAGCGTACAACTGAATTTCATTCGTTGATAAGAGAAATATATCACTCCTTCTCCGGCTGAGCTTAAGCCTCTCGAAGACTGAAATAGATTAGCATTAATTCCCCGGACAGGATGGACGAGTTCCTCCTGTAATAATCCTCCTCCTGCCGCGCTGTTATTAATCCTCTTGATTGTTTTGGATTAATGGAGTAATTGATGTTATTACAGGGCTGATTAACCTTATGATAGGCTGTTGATCCCTTCTGTGATTACATATGTATGAGTGTGTGTGTGTGTGTGTGTGTGTGTGTGTGTGTGTGTGTGTGTGTGTGTGTGTGTGTGTGTGTGTGTGTGTGTGTGTGTGTGTGTGTGTGTGCGCGCGTGCATATATGTGTGTGTATGCGGCGTGTACGTACGTCCTTGTTTGTGAGGTGTGTGAGGTGAAAGTGGAGGTGGAGGAGGAGATCGATGGGAAGGAGGCCGAGGTGGAGGAGGTGGGTGGGTGTGTGGAAGGTCAAAGTTGGAGAGGAAGGATGAGGTAGGGGAGGTGGAGGTTGGGTTGGAGGAAGAGGTTGGAAGGGGAGGGGGGAGGGGGGAAGCGGGGGGATGCGAAAGGACCGTGGTGGTAAAAGCCCGTCGAGATGTGATCACGCGCCTGATCACATTTCATGATTGAAAACCATTATGCAAGAACGACCTGCAATTGGACCGGATGAACTATAGATCACTTTTTTCTTCTCCCCCCCCCCCTCCTTAACCCTGATCTACTCGAATGCTACGATTCTAAGTCACTCGGAACGGACTGTTGTAGCGAAGTTATACAGCTCAACCACGGCTACGTTCTGATTTCGATGGTGGGCTACGTTTTGATTTAAGCGATGGGCTATGCTTTTATTTATGTGATTATGTGATAGGCAACACTTTTGTTTAGATGATGGGCAACGCTTTCATTTAGATGATGGGCTACGTGTTGATTTAGACGGTGGGCTATGCGTTGATTTAGACGGTGGGCTACGTTTTGATTTAGACAATGGGCTAAGTTTTAATTTAGGTCATATGTACCGCACCTTGATTTTCCCAACCCGATCAGACTACCTGTGTGGCGGCCGTCGATGGTTTAATCAGCGCAGAACGGCGATTCATGGCAAGGGTCGCTGCCTCGTTAACCTCTCGGTGATTCGTTTTTAATTTCGAGCCGCTATCAATGAGGTGGTGGAGTCTTATTTGTGAGTCAAGTTGCTGGAAGACTGACGTGCTGGCCGATGGGCAGAAAGGCGCACTTCATCGGTCGCTTACTCTTTTTCTCCCTCGCTCACTTTCTTTCTCTCTCTCTCTCTCTCTCTCTATCTGTCTTTCTGTATTTTTTTCCATCCTTTCTTTTTTCATCCTCTCTCTCTCTCTCTCTCTCTCTCTCTCTCTCTCTCTCTCTCTCTCTCTCTCTCTCTCTCTCTCTCTCTCTCTCTCTCTCTCTCTCTCTCTTTCTCTTTCTCTTTCTCACTCTCTCTTTCTCTTTCTCACTCTCTCTTTCTCTTTCTCTTTCTCCCTCTCTCCCTCTCCCTCTCCCTCTATGAAACTTGTACGCCAGAGATTATGTCAGTAAAGCAAGTCTATTTATTCACATCTCCAGTGATTAAACACCGCCATTGCATTATGACCCGCATTATGACCCGGATGTTGCAGCATGTTGACGCATGGCGCCTAGCTTAGCGGATCTTGCAGGGATGATAAACGACTTCAGATAATGGCCTTTAAGGGCTTGGCGAAGGAGGAGCCGAAAGAGAGAGAGAGAGAGAGAGAGAGAGAGAGAGAGAGAGAGAGAGAGAGAGAGAGAGAGAGAGAGAGAGAAAGCACCTTCACTGGTTCAGCATTCTCAGTACTTGGCGTTCCGTAAACAAATGGTACGATGCGGCCGTCGTCTTAGTGAAGATGACCTTGGACATAGATGGTAGCGTTAGAGAGCGAGAGGATTTCTCACAGCAGCCAGCGGGACGGCAAACAGGTCACGGGAGGTCATGATGCCAGGTAAACAGAACCCCTGATGCATGCACAAATGTTGATAAACGCTCTGATATATCCATGCAGAGTGACGTAACTTGTGACTGTTAGCACGGCACACATCTATCTTATGACAGGCGCGGGTTGAGGCATTTGCCACCTTTGTCAAGATTTGGAACTGTGGAGCATAAATGTTTAATTATTTAGCGTTTATGTACATGCCAGTCATTCGTTTACATGCATAACACAAACGCTTAAACACTCGCACTCATATTCACATTTACACTTATACTTATACTTATACTTATACTTATACTTATACTTATACTTATACTTATACTTATACTTATACTTATACTAATACTAATACTTACGCTCACTCTCACACTCACACTTATACTTATACTTACGCTCACTCTCACACTCACACTCACACTCAGCCACTTTCGAATAAACAAACACATACACAAACAACAACGCGAAAATAGGGGGACGTAATGACTGTAGAGGCATAACAAGCATCGTCTTTCAATTAATTCACTCCTTACACGCTGAAAGTTCCCGAAATTAATTACTGGCTCGACGTTTAAGCTTCAGTTGTGCCTGACATATGAGCACAGGCTGCGGTCAAGCATTCCTGGTCAGCGAATGATTAACTCGACTTTTAATGACTCTCTCGGACCATTACATTCTCCTGGCTTTGGTGTCCGAGTGTTCTGTAGCCAGATTGTGAAGGTATTGTGCTGTAGCCGCTGTAGTGATTATCGGTCTTGGCGGCATCAGATGCTTATCTCTCGCTCCGCCGATTTGGTACGGGAAATATTGAGGGAGGGAAATGCCCTTTAATGGTGTTTTGGGACAGGCCTTGACCTGAAGAATGTTCGGAAGAGTTTTGTCATGGTGTGTGTGTTTGTGCGGCTGCGGAGGTTTTATTGCTGGACGTTGCCGCTTTCGGGGTAGTCACTGTCAAAAGCATTTTTATTTGTTTTTCTATGTAGATATTTTATCAATCTGAGAAATGGCTATGATTTTAAAATCATATTTCATGATAAAAGTGTTGATAATGATTTTAACTGCTGATATCTGTCAACGCACTCAGAAGTCAGATGCTGGCAAATGGAAATGTTGGAAGACCACACTGTCAACATTCCATAATTGAGGTGTAGTTAAGGAATGGTACGGACGGGGGAGGGGGGGGGGGGATGTACTATGCCATGCCACAGCGCGGTAAGTTATCCTCCGCCGGGACCCCCGCTGCGCCGCGCCTATTGTCCGCGGGAGTGAAATCTAGCTCGTTCGAAGTCTCCCCTTTCCTACGGCCTCTCCGCCTTCGTTGCCGTGTTGGTAGAGGGGTGTTGTCGGGAGAAGAGTGTCGCCGTTCGTGAATTGTAGAGTGTTGGCGAATTTAAAGCTGGAGAGAAAATCCAGGGCGACGTTGAGGTCGTTCCCTTCTTCACAAGATTTTTCATACAAGAAAACCTGTGAACTCATTTCAGGTGCGTGTTTTCCCATTCCTTTTGTCCGCGAGGTGGTGCGTGCCCGTTCGTCCTACCCCGTCTCCGGCCAGCAAGAAGATAATATGAAGTCACTCAAGCCAGAAATTTGAATTTTACGCCTTATAGACACACTAATCCAGTCTCATAACCGTAACGGGGCCAGCGATACCCTCGGAACAGGTCACAAGACCAACTTCATCGCTGCCCTCTCCCTCCTCCTCCCTCTCCCTCTCCCTCTCCCTCTCCCTCTCCCTCTCCTCCTCCTCCTCCTGGTCCTCCTCCTCCTGCTCCTCCTCCTCCTCCTCCTGGTCCTCCTCCTCCTCCTCCTCCTCCTCCTCCTCCTCCTCCTCCTCCTCCTCCTCCTCCTCCTCCTCCTCCTCCTGGTCCTCCTCCTCCTCCTCCTCCCCATCCTCTCCTTCCCCTTCCCTATCCTTTTCCTTTCACTCCCCCTTGCTTCTCCCTCCTCTTCCCTCTCCTTTCCCCTACACTCTCTCTTCCTTCTCCCTCCCCTCCCCTTTCCCTTTCACTTCTCCTTCCATCTCCCTCTCTTCCCCCTTCCTTACACCTCCCTTCCTCCTCCCATCCCCTCTTCTGTGTCTTCAGTGTCCACTCATATGTATCTGTAACTCCGCACACCTGCAGTCCTTCAATCGGAGGGTGAAGGGAGACCCGGAGCCATGTTGCTTGCGGCCCATGATGCTTGCGATGCACCCGGCGAGATTTTCTTCTTTGCTTTATCGTCATTACAAGGTTTCTTGTTATGCATTTCATACTGCAGGTTCAGCCTTCTCGTTTCATTAGATGCCCAGTGACCGTAACGCAGAATGAAAAATGGGATTTATAATCTTGCAGGAGATGAGAGCAGTACGTTTTATTTTCCAACATTTCACCGATTATGGAAATAGATGTGAATCTCACTTTCATATTCGCGATTATATAAAAATAATCGGGTTGAACGCACCCATGGTAAGATGTATCCTTATGAAATGGCGGCTAGATTGGCGAAAAGGTGAAAAAGGCGCAATAAATAGCAACCTGATTCGGCTTCCTTGCCAGTCCATATTAAGTCCCGACCTTCCTTTTTTTCCTTTTTCCTCCGCGCATCGTTTCCTCTCTCCGGCCGGGTTGAGATGTTGCCTATAATGACCCATCCACGCTTCATTAATTGATTCGTCCCTGGAATGTCATGGGAAGCACGTGATAGGGGACTTACGTCGTTTTTTTCCGAAAAGTACTCTGAGGGAAGTACACTCGCCTGCCCCGGATTATTTCCCTTATAAACCCATAATTATAAAGGACATCCTTCGCGATATGTGAGGTCCTGTTTTTATCAGTAGTGTCCAGTGGTCAGGCATTGGAGTGTGATGTATTGTATGTACAGTAGGATTACATTCTATCCTTTGAGAGTTTAAGGAAGAAAGTGTTACGGGAGAGACGGTTTCTCTTTAGAGCATTACAAATGTTGTGCATTCATGAATAATTACGTTTCTGGCTATTTCAAGCCTGAAGTAACATGTCATGTAACTGATCTAATTCCGATAACACTCCACATCCCAAGAGAAAAGACAGTCAGGTTTAAATTCAACCTAATCTGATGCATGTCATCAGTATTAATAAGACAGTGATTCATCATTTCTTCCTTTCACAGAAAGCTGTCCTAATACCGGTGCCTGTGAAAGCTGGTGCCCAAATAACCTTTGTGTTATGTGAACGAGATGAAAAATGTCACTCTTTGCCAATGTAAATCCTCGAGACGAAAGCCGACAGTAGCTGAATTTATATGTAAATCTCTGAGGAGGAATGCGTTACCCTAGCCGGCCGAACTTTCTAATACCGGACGCTTCCCAGTACCAACTGAGCCGAACCGTACATTGCCCATACTCTGGCGCGAGAGGAACGCACCTTATTGTTCCTACCCGGGGAGGAGAAGGGCTGAAGGAGGGAGGAAACGAGAGGGAGAGAGGAAGAGAAATAGTGGAAAAGAAAGCGAGATGCCGAAACTGAAACCGATGGAGATAGAAAGAGAGAGAGAAAGAGGCGGATGATTAAAGGGGGGTTAAGAGAAGCAAGTAGAAAACCAGGTAGAAGATAATAACGAAGGAAGATTCCGAAAAGGAAAGTAATAGCCAATAGGAATACAAGAGACAAGAAGATGCAAATGAAGGAGACAGAAAGAAAAGAAAGAGCCAGAGGGAAATTAAGCACAACAGTTGCAGGAAGGACGGGGTGGAGAGAGGAAAGTGGAGGAGAGAGAAACTTGGCAAGTGAACCTGTGTATTTGATGTGGGCATTATGTAAGTGTCAAATAGACTGTGAGTCGGGATTATGCGATATAAAAGCATTTAAGTGGAGGCCTTGTCAGATGTGTTTGTAGTAGCCGTGATGGAGTGTTTGGGGGGGTGGGGATATTCTCACAGATATTATCTCGCGGACGGCCCTCCTAACTTGGAATTCTCTAATCTCGCCTAACGTGTTTATCTGGCCAATGTTTATACTCAGAAGAGCCATATATTCCGTTTTTGTGCATCGTGTGGCAGCGGCCTTCACTGGTGTTGTTGCCTGTTCTACGTTTTTTTTGTTTGTTGATGTATTAGCTTTATTTGTTATATTGAAGAATTTTGCATTACGTTATGACGAGAATTTGAGAATTGTTTAGATGAACTACGAGAATAGCGTGAATCTCCTGAAATAAGCATGGCCATTATATGCATACGGTTTATTTATATTTTTGGAGAATTCAAGTATAGCACACTCTATTTCTAGGCCTTACTATCAGGAATCTCACCACCCGAGCCGTGCCCATACCCACAACAGTAGCCTCATTATTGATTGAATATCCTAATTCCATTTCATTAATATACATTAAAACCGACCGCGGCGCCAGACTCTCATTCATCATCACATGTTACGTCACCCGATCGGGATCGCCTCCCTCGCTGCCTGACGAAAGTAGTAGGCAATAGAGCACAGCAGAGTGTAGGCTACATTTACAAAAAGGTTTTTAATATTCTAAAGACTGGGCTTCGCTGATAGTCGAGTCTAGGAACTTGTGCTACCGCGGAAGCCGTCCTCTCTGTAAAAACATGATTGATGAGGACGTCACGGTAATGGGAGAACGTTCCGCCGCTGTTCTCCTAGATAAAAATAATCCAATTAGGGTTGGGGGGGGGGGGGTGAGGAGGGCTGGAATAGTCTTTAATAATCCTTTATTTTTGTTATAGCCTTTCTTAAAGAACAGAGGTCACGGCACATTTCTTTTTCACTTCTTTCGACATGACAAGCGGTAAATCTCTTTCAGCCACGTCGGATGTCCTTGCTTTCAGATTGCCTTCGTAACTCCAGCTGGCGCAGCAGCGTGATTCGTAGCGCGTCATCTGGTCCGAAGGAAAGTTATTGCCGTAATTGAATGTAATAACCATCCTCGTCGTTGAGCAAGAAGTGAGCATACAGAAAGAGGCGAAATTCGTGTGAACGCCCGTGAGAAATCCCTCACGGTCTGTCTACCTCCTTGGTGTCAGTGTCTTGAAGATCGTCATCAGCGCCCACTGACGCATTTGTCCTGCCTGTTGCTCAGACTCACTCACCTTTATGTGCGGGTATCTTTAGCCAAGGATAATGTGTTTATATATCTACTTATGCTTATGTCTCTGTTTATATATATCTTTTTCAATCCTCTGGTTTCTCTCTCTCTCTCTCTCTCTCTCTCTCTCTCTCTCTCTCTCTCTCTCTCTCTCTCTCTCTCTCTCTCTCTCTCTCTCTCTCTCTCTCTCTCACTCTTCTTTCCCTTTTTGCCTCCTTCCACCCTCCCGTGCCTCTTTCTTTCTTTCTCTTTCTCTTTCTCGTTCGCTCTCTCTCTTTCTTATTCTCCTTCTCCTTCTCATTCTCCTTTTCTTTTTCTTCTCTCTTTCGCGCTCTCGATCGAAAGACAGACAGATAGACAGACAGACAGATAGACAGACAGCCAGACAGACAGATAGACAGACAGCCAGACCGACAGACAGACAGACAGATTGGTGCACAGACAGATGATATGATACGACTATATAACCAACTATTGTACCTCCCCTTTGAAGTGCGAAAGACTACTGCAGCCACTCGCCCTGAACGCTTTTAAAGATCCGGCTGGGTGTTCAGAGCTTAGAATTACGCAAGAGCCACTGGCGACTGAACATATAATTTAACCATTTACAATCGCCTTTCGGATCTTGTAACTGCCTCTAACGACCATAGCGAAGGATAAACAAGTCAAAGGTCGTGACTGCTATGACGGGACCACAGAGATACTATCTCCGCTAGTGCATATTGTTTCGCTTGCCAGGCGCTGATTGCGTCTATTTTCTTTTATTACCGCCCATGAATTGCTGCATATATTTCGGCCGTGATTCCCCTCCATGATTTCATTTGCCTCCTTAAGCGGAATCTACGAGCGTGGCGCTTTGTGGTTACAGCATCGCGTAACTTGCATCGATGAATTGCAAGGAGAGAGAAGGTGAACGGCAGTCAGCCAACGGGAGTGCGGGGGGCATAGGGGATGAGACACTCCCTCCCGCTGCAGGATAATGTTGCTCTTCTCGTTCCTCTCTTGCGGGTGTTGCCATCTGCCCTCCGCGACCGCAGGTGTAACGTGGGCTACTAGCTTCTTTAATAAAGCCGGGGACCAGAGGGCTTCGATTCTTTGGCTTCCTTTTGGTGTACGTGTGTAGTGGAGTGAGATCATACACATACGCACGCATATAACTAGTGGATTTCTGTATGTATATATGTATGTATGTATATAAGTTTGCATGCATGTGTAAGTTTTGTTTATCAGCATGGTTCTGCCATATGACTCCGGTTCTGCCATGTGACTCGGGCAGAACCACTCGTCTTGGGTCGGCAGCATAAGAGCGTTGGCGGACTCATCCTCCCCTTCCTGACCCGGCCACCTGTAGTCACGCTCGACTGCTTCCGACGAGGATGTGCAACGACGGGCCGCGATTAGGATAAACAAACCCGGCCGTCGCGCGTCCGGTGGGGAGGCGACTGGGATTTGCGGTCGGGTCGTTAAGGCGAGAAAGAGTCGCTAAGGATGAAGTGGGAACCTCCGCAGCCGACTCCTCCGCCCGTGCCGTGTTATAGCGCTGATCATCTCGGCGGGTGGGCGTGGTCATCATATTTATATGTTGTTAATTAGGGGGCGGCGTCTAAAGAGAGAGAAAGGAAAGAGACCCGTTGAAGTGTGCTGTGTTCAGCCATGCATTCTTTGGATGTAAGGACAAGAGTCTGATATATGAGGAGAGCCATGTGAAATAGAGTGGAATAGAACATAAACATAAGATTGATTATACATATGACCGGTCACAAGAGGAATCCCCATTAAGAAGAGAGAAGATTAGATGGGTTAATATTTTCCCCGTAGAGGATGTCCCTTGGTCCTTACTATGCATTTTCCTTCATTCTTTAAATTCCTCCATGATGAAATGGAATGGGTCCTGCTCCCTACCAAAGGAACAAATTAGTATAATAAAACCGAATGCTGTATATTCTATAACCTTTGTCTCCCTATAACAAAAACCATTCGGATTTCTCTATCAATAAATATGTTTAGAAATTATGACACGGCGCCTTGAAGTTTATTGTTTTCGGTAAAAAAGGTCATAAAACTCCAAAACCTTTCCAGGAGCCCGGGATCGCGAAAAAAGAGATAAGTAATCCAACCAAATATGATTTTAGTTGCATAAAGAAATGCATAAAGAACGTTTGAGATAAAGAAAGGGGTGAAACATGATAAGTGTATGATCGCCAAATCCAACCAAATATCATTGTAATTGAAAAAAAAGAAGGAAGAGAAAAAACAAAATCACAGTATATTAGCCCGAAAACATACTGTAGGAGACCGTAGGAATGCGAATCCGAGATCGAGATCGGGGGAGGGGGGCGACGGGAACAAAGGTGGGAAACGCCAAGCAGGAACATGACACGCGTTGATATAGATTCCACATCGCCGCAGCAATGTTATTGATACCTGCTGGATACGGGATGGAGCCGGGGTAGAACCGAGCGTCTGAGGCATCATTTCTCGGTTCTATATGCAGAGAGTGCTATTCCTGTTGAAATTATGGTGATGGTAATGTTTATAATGGGAAGATACTACCGTTTGTAATGATAATGAGTGAAACTGTATCGTATAAATTTTATTTTTAGCAGTTTGCATATCGTTAGATTGACATTGTATTTAAAATGATTCATATTTGTATACATTGTTATGAAGTATGGCCGTAATTAATGTTCTAAAGATCCCAGACTTTCTTATCCCGATTCAGTTCCGTTATTACGGGATTATTATCATACAATTCAGCATCGTGTTACAACTAATCCCGGAATGGCCTATTACGTTCGTTTTCTCTTTGGGAAATACAACTGAAATGTCTACCATTTTTTATCTTCTTTATTATTATCGGCAAAGTTTCCGTTTTTTCTGGCTTCCTCGCCTGGTGTTCCCGCGGTGTGGGAGGAAGGATGAGCATAGGGAGGGGGAGGGAATAGCAGAAAAAAAAGGAAAAGGGTGGATGAAGAGGAGGAGAGAAGAAGATGATGATGAAGATTATGATGAAGATGAAGAAAAAGAAGACGAAGACGAAGGATTGGGAGAGGAGGAGGAGAAGGGGGAGGCGAGTGTGTGCGGCGCGAGGGACGGTTCCGCCGGATGATGGAGTGGCCGCCGGGATGATCTGTTCTCGCCCCATCCTTCTCCCATCGATAACTGTCTGACATGAGCTGCATACCACGACCTCCTCAGCCCTGCCCTCTCGGGTCTTTGGTCTCTTGTTTGGTGGGTTCGTCTGTCTGTCAGTCTGTCTTTCTGTAGGTCTTCTCTCTTTCTCTCTTTCTCTCTTTCTCACTCTCTCTCTTTCTCTCTTTCTCTCTTTCTCTCTCTCTCTCTCTCTCTCTCTCTCTCTCTCTCTCTCTCTCTCTCTCTCTCTCTCTCTCTCTCTCTCTCTCTCTCTCTCTCTCTCTCTCTCTCTCTCTCTCTCTGTTACTCTTACTCTATGTCTCTTTCTCTATCTCTCTCGGGGGCAAGAGAAACACAGAAAGAGTTCTGTGTTTCTCTCCAGTCTCTCTCTCTCCCTCCCTCTTTCTCTCTTTCTCTCTCTCTCTCTCTCTCTCTCTCTCTCTCTCTCTCTCTCTCTCTCTCTCTCTCTCTCTCTCTCTCTCTCTCTCTATTTATGTATCTATCTATATATCAACTGTTCAGTGTTAAACATTCCGCAGTTTCAAGTATTGAACTGGTGATGGAGAGGGATTGACCCTTACTTTCGAGCCTTAGAAGAGTCACGCCATAAAACCGTTTTGAGGGCAGGCATTGGCCAACACTTTCGCTCTGACAGGCTACCTCCCGAGGCCCGCGAGGCGCCGTAAACCTCAGTCGCGGGCATTGGGGGTCAGGCCTCGAAGGGGGAGGGGGAGACGAGTGCTACGCGCCATCACTCTCACTCGCACCGAAACTCCTGTAAAGAATATGTTGCCGAGTTTTAGGGAAGACTTACGACTGCGTGTGCGTGCGTGCGTGCATGCGTGCGCAGTCACTCACGAATTATGCACTTGGCCGAACGGTTTGATACGAAAAAGGAAAATTATACATGTTTTCAGAGCTTAGTATTCTTTTACTATTTTATTAATTTTATTTTTAGTTCTTATTCTTAATTTTCTTATTTTTTGTGTTGACGATTATCCCCATTAACATTATTTCCTTTTTTTTATTAATGACCCTGATTGTTTCTAGGAAGTTGCAACGAAAACAACAAAATAAGCGGAAGTAGAAATGGGATTGTGAGCGGCGGGGAAAGAGTCAGTGTGTCAGAGCGCCTTTGGATGATGACCCTAGGACGTGTCTGCTAGGGAAGGAACGTCGAGTCATCAACGCCGGAAGAAAGACAAGAGAGAAAGAGAGACGGGGCGAGAGAAAGAGAGGAGGAGTGAAAGAGGCGATTGTGTGAAAGCATGGACCCGTAGCGACGCGCGAGGAGGGTGGTGTAAGGTGAAGGGTGTAGGGTGGGAGGTGCCTTTTTTTCATTATTCTTTGATGGTGATTATTACGGTCGTGAAGGGGGGGTGGGGGCTCTAAGTGGGTAATGAGGGTTTTTATGAGGGTCTGAAAAGAAGGAGGAGGAGGAGGAGGAGGAGGAGGAGGAGGAGGAGGAGGAGGAGGAGGAGGAGACGGAGGAGGAGGAGGAGGAGGAGACGGAGGAGGAGGAGGAGGAGAGCGAGAGTGAACGTCTCTATAACGAGGACCGTGTTTGTGTTTGTCTGAGGATATGTTCAGTTGTTCAAGTTGCACATTAGTCAAGTTTCCGTATTAGGGTGTGACGGCGAGATTTCTAGCATGCTTTGAGGGTCGGCGGGGGAGCCACGAGAGCGAGGCCGAGGAGTTAGCTAGCAAAGAATGCATTATGATGTGTAACATTGGAAGGTCGTGTAGGGGATGGTGGCAAGGGGGAAGGTCACGTCGAAGGTTAGGTATGTGCGTGTGCGTGTGTGTGTGTGTGTGTGTGTGTGTGTGTGTGTGTGTGTGTGTGTGTGTGTGTGTGTGTGTGTGTGTGTGTGTGTGTGTGTGTGTGCGTGTGTGTGTGTGTGTGCGTGCGTGCGTGTGTGTGTATGTATGTGTGTGTGTGCTCGCATTATTATGACTTTTCATGTGTTAGTCGTCCGTGCCTAGACTCCAGTGTCTGTAAATGGGATCCGTCCGTGGCAGACTAAAGCAGAGAGCTTGTGAGGGATTGGAAATGTTTATTTTGACGTGAGTTGTGACCTTCTTCAAGTAAGCGAGCCCAACATAAGGTCAGGATGAGAGATAGGGGCAAATGGAGACGGATCAGGCCTGGGATGAGGGCCAAATCGAGTCGAGATTAGAGGGAACACGAACGTAAAAGTGAAGGGAAAGGGAGGTAGGAAAAGGAGAGAGAGGAGTGGGGGATGGGAGGGAGAAAGGGAGATAGAGAGAAAGTGAGACGGAAAGAGAATGAGACAGAGTGAGAGTGAGAGGAAGAGAGGAGAGAGAGTGTGAGAGGGAGAGAGAGGGAATGAGGGAAGAGGGTAAAGGATGGAGAGGGAAAGGGAGAGGGAGAGAGGGAGAGTGAGACCGACAAAGAGAGAGATGATAAAGGGATGGTGAAAGTGAGGTTGAAGATGAATCTGAGGAGAAAGTGAGGGCGGAGATGAAGATGAAGGTGAAGGTAAGATAACGAGCTAAGGCCGGGGTGGGCTGGTGGGTCCGGGCTGGCATGGTGACCAGTGGGGACCATGTAAGGCATACTGGCATCTCCGGCCTTTGTCATGCCTGTCGCGCCTGGACGACCCCGGGAAGCACGGAGTTGGGGGTCAGTGTATCTTGGAGTCTCCTACAGGAACCTGTTGGTCGTCACCGACTTTACTGGCCTGTAAACAAATGCCACATACCAAGATTTTTTTTCTTGACTTTTTGAATTTGCGAAAGTATTTTATTTTCTTATTGGTGGGCTTTGGTGAACAGAATCTTCAGGTTCGATTGAGTGCTTTACTGGATTATAGTGACAGCAAAGCAGATAGATTCATGAAAAAAAAAGAAAAAATAATGATTCAAAAGGTGACGGATGTTCAGGTAGATTAGAAGTGCGTCAAGGGTTTTTATATAAGATGCATTCTCGGCCTCCACCCTCTTCCCTTGGAGGGAGGGGTGGGGGGCAGGTGTTGTGATGAACAGCCACACACACTCTCTCGCTCTCTCCCACCTCCTCCTGTCTGTCAATTATTCCCCCTGTTCCACGAAGCCTATCCGAGGCATGCTACGAGGCATTGCCAAATTACGTAACGCTTGTAGTATTTGCTGGGGTTGGTATCTGTGGAGCGTTGAAGTCACCGCAGTTCTTAGCACCTGATCAGTTATCTCTCTCTCTCTCTCTCTCTCTCTCTCTCTCTCTCTCTCTCTCTCTCTCTCTCTCTCTCTCTCTCTTATTACCTTGCACATAAAATCCCCTCAGTTTTCAGACAAAGAGATTCGCGTGCACTAAGCCTTGCTTCCCGAGAAGCAGTAAAGAGGATTTTGTCGTCGATGGGAGGCACGACGTCGAGCGAGGGGGTCGTGTACCTTACCTCCGTCGAAGTCGTGCCAGTCACGTGTAGCTTGTCAAGCTGGGCGAGGCTGATTGACAGACCGGATTCCTTGGTTGGTCTCGCAGAGTTGTCGCTGCACGAAAGTAGATGAAAGAGTGAGTGGATGTGTATATATATATGTGCGTGTGTGTGTGTCTGGGGGGGGGGGCGTTGAGTGAGAGACAGAGAGAGAGTAGAAGCAAAGGAATCTTTCTCTTGGGGATTTCATTGTCACCTGCAGTCTCCCTCCACCGAATATGTTAATGTCGATGTCCTCGTACAAGAACCGCAGAGGTCCCCTTCTTGCACGAAGCGAGACATGAGATTGGTTGCAAGAACTGCATTCTTAGACTTTACGTAAGAAGTATGGCGCTATCTGGGAAATGATTACTGCAGGGTGTCTCGAACTGCTGTGGATGTGTAGAGAAAGATTGGACAGATTTAGATAAAATAAAACTCGCGAGAGATTTCTTAATATATATTTTATTTGCCACTAAGCTAGGGTTCTCTTGGTGTTATTTTACTTTTTATTACTAAAGGTCTTTTAATACTCTTATCCTATATTATTGAGCTGTTCTTCTTTGAGTTGTGTCCCTCGTGTTAACGAAACACGTTTAATGGCTGTTCCACTTATTTTATATTGCTGCTAGATCGCTTTCTTGTTACCCGCGTCCTCTCATGAAGATAATGGCTTTTTTTTCATCTTTCTCATTTCATCTGGAAATTAAGATCTTGAAATTTGAGTTCCATTTTCTTGATTGATAGTCGTAATTCACACGTAAATGGCGGTCTTCTGAGTTTTTGGAAAAGGATTTGGTATTGTTATATTCGAGGTATTTTTCCTATTCTATTCTTTAAAACCTAACCCGCACTATATTTCTTGACTAATATGTATATATATATATATATATATATATGTATATATATATATATATATATATATATATATATATATATACATATACATATACATATACATATACATATACATATACATATACATATACATATACATACACATACACATATATTAGTTTATTCATACTTCGTGTTAGTAATCTATTTTAAGGCTTAATTCTTTACGTAGAAAATCTTTATCACAGACCTCTTTTTTCCGTCTTGGAGTGTGTAACTAGGTCCTCGGTGTCCCTCTTCAAGTGGACAGAGACTACGAGGTGGGGGATATCTCTTTTGTCGTAGGGAGAGCGAAAGTGGGCGTGCGGGCGTCACAGAAGGAGGCTTGGATATGGGTGGCAGGCTCCCAATGGCGGGAACGTGTCCAGTCGCGTGTGAGGCTCTTCCCACTCTCGTTTGTCAACATGGTCGAGTTACGTTTCGCCCGAAGACCCCCGGAGCCAAGGCAGCGTGACGGAGCCTCGGCCACGAAACATGCTGTCCGAAAGGAAAATACGAAATAAAATGACCACAATGCATGTTGTCCAAAAAGAAAATACAAAATAGAACGACCACAGGACTATTACGGATTTTTTTTTTTATGAATAGAATATACTTAGCATGGATATGAATGTAATTAAGACGGATGGTAGAACGTAGTAAAGGATAAATAATTGTTTGGTACGTAAAAATAACACAAAAATGGAAAAGGTTGATGGGGTTTTCCTACAGTCACGATTAAGACTTTGGTATAAGTATAGTGCTTATTTATGTACGGGGTAATTTAATGTGGAAGCGTGACTTCTTTTATGAATATAACCTTATCTAGGATATTCGGCTCAAGGGCGTTCCTTTTAAAATAACAAATACATATTATGCGGCAGTTAAGCAGCCAAGAAAGGAGTTTAACATTGTATGCTAGAATTGGCAGATATCTTTTCTCGGAGAGTCCACTGGCCTTCACCCGCTACATTCGATACAAAAAAAACTCAAATGACTTCATAATTGATTTAATTTTCTAAATCACTTCCTCGCTTGTTTATGATTGTAATTTGCATATGAGCGTGAAGTTACATGTGCACTGTACATTAAATTAAAGTTAGAAAATAGTATCGTTGTAAAGTTCAGCATCGATATGGGGATGATTATATTTTGCATTATTTTTGTATATGAGTATGATGGTCAAGAGAAACGCGAAGCACTGGTGATTATTTATTTATTTACGTTCAATTGATACTGCCACACAGGCACTCACAGAAACCACTCACGTGTATGTGTGCCAGCTATTTTGTATCACTTGTTTGCTTGTGGCCGTAATAATTCGTCAGGAAAAAGGTAAAAGTGTGGAATGGACACGGCTAGCGGCAGCATGAATGTCACATGTGGTTTAGAAGGAGATTCGTGGGAACCGAGTGCCCTTAGCCCTTTGATAACAGTCATTAATGCCTAGATAAGGTGTTCTTTGGGAAAGGTTGTGTGTTTCTCTCTCTCTCCCTCCCTCCCTCCCTTTCCCTCCCCCCTCTACCTCTCACTCTCACTCCCCCTCCCCATCCCTCTCCCTCTCCCTCTCCCTCTCCCTCTCCCTCTCCCTCTCTCTCTCTCTCTCTCTCTCTCTCTCTCTCTCTCTCTCTCTCTCTCTCTCTCTCTCTCTCTCTCTCTCTCTCTCTCTCTCTCTCTCTCTCTCTCTCTCTCTCTCTCTCTCTCTCTCTCTCTCTCTCTATCTCTATCTATCTATCTTCCTCCCCTCCTCCTTTCTTCCCCGACTTCTCTGCATCCTTCTCTTCTCCTTCTTTCCGTTCTTCTATCTCCTTCCCCTGCTTTTCCTCTTCCCCCTCCTCTCCCTCCCATCCTATCCCACGTCATCCCCCATCACCAGAAGGGTGTGTTCCTCTCCAATACTGTCGGTCCTGTGTTAGTGTTATCTCGCCGCTGTCTTCCCTCCTTGGTCAGTCCACGAAGGACTCTGCCTGCTGATCACCGTGGTAACTGTTCCTTGTAACCCCATGGCGATATCCTTGTCGTTTAGTGTCGTGTGCAGAAGACAGATATGCCAACGCATTTTGTCAGCTGTACCCCGAAGCACGTAACATTGTTTGATAATGGCCTTGTGGCGGCTGTTTAAGTGGTTATCTTGTTTTTGTCGATCTCATAAATATTTATTCATGGCTTTCCTGTTACGTGTTTTTGCCGAACCTATGATTTCTTCCCTGTTGGTATTAATGTCATGTTGATTAAGGAACATTTGATCAAAACTTAGTAAGATGCCGCAGCATTGTACACGTCGATGCATTTTGTAGTGGGCAGGAATGCCACGTTTTGTTACTAACCAGCAAGCGATAAAGTGTTCAGAAATTTTCCTGGTCATTTTGAGGAGTACGGATATGCAAATTGAATATTTTTGTCGGCTTTGATTTTATAAAGAGACCACGTACTCTTGGGAAACACTGCTTCTTGTGGAACTTCTTGAATATATCTTATTATATTAAGTGTAAGCAGAGTAAGAAGAGAAGATGTAGTTCTGATAGATATGAGACGCGGAAATAAAGGATACATTTTCCAAGGCAAACTTGATTACTTTCATTCATGTTGTATGTTTCATTTCTGTTCTAAATATCGTTGCTAATAAATTCAGAATCCATCTATCGATTATTTTATATACGAGTATATACATTAGATCGAGAATCATAAAAAGAGCTGAGGGTGTGCGTTTAGCTTGAATCACTGCCAAAAGTGCCATTTCAGGTATGCGAATGTACATCTGTAGTATGTAAATAAGCAGTGGTGGTATTTCTCTATATGGCAAGAGTATGTGCCTGCTCCCAAAAGCAATTAACGTAAGGAATGAGAACGCAGTAAACGTTCCATTACGAAGGAAAGTACCAGGCTAAGAAGTGAAGTAATCTATGCATTCCAACCGACCCCAAATATTCATTTCTTGATAATGCAGATATGAACCTGTTGCTGGTCCTGGGGCCGGTACAGCGTGGCGCCAGATGCGGTGGGTTCCCGTGGTAGCCAGAGGAACGGCGAAGACGGGAAGCTTAGCTGGAAAGCACTAAGGGCTATCGCTTTTATAGCTTAATTCCACCACCTTTACGGAACATAAAGTGTGTCCTTGATACTAGGGCAATTTGTTTCGGGTCCGGGATTGTTCTGTGACTCCCCTGAGATGAAAACCAGTAGTGCGTGTCCTTGCGGGCCTGTGTAGTGTCGTTAAGATTTGTACTGCGGCGGACAGATATTGATTGGATTGAGTGTAGTCCCGACAGGTGAGGGATGTGATTGCTGTACTTCAATGAGTGTGTTCCTGTCGAAGGAGGGGAGATCTGCGGAATTTTAGCGCCAGGAAATGAGTAGGATGACGCCTCTGGAAGTGTCGGTGGGGTTTGCGGTAATTGTTTTATGGGTGTGATTTATCTCTTGTTGTGGCGACCGCGATCTCTGTCATGGTGGAGATGTAGCGTAAGAAGGTGTCAGTCATTAGAGTGTTCTTCTCATTGATAACGAATAAAATAGATGTTCATCATTTTCAAAAATAGAGAAGCGCAGAATATCCTGCTAACGTAACGTATTAACAAAAGCCTCATGAACTGGGAAAGGAGTAAAAGCCAACAAGTAATAAAGCCAAGGCAGCCAGCCATCCGGCCGCGCGCCGCCGCCGCCGCCGCCATACCAGAGGTAATAGCACGTCCGATGACTCCCCTGCTTCTCCCCCGAAGAGGCTTTAGTGGTGAGATGCGGGATGCTGGGATGGCCGCGAGAGTGATAAAGACGGGATGGAGTTCGCCCAGCTTCACTCATAATGCAGAGTGCAGATGAACAGCTGAGATCTGAGCTTTTCATCTCTACTCTGGAGGTTTGTGCAGGTGGCTGGTTGCTCAGGCAATGCTTTATCTCCTTTTCTCGTTGCAGCCACGACTAACATTTCTTTGCCTTTGTTGGTGCACTTGATGGTTTATTCAGTGTTGACACAGGTGAATTGCCACAGTGATAGCTGGCATAAAAAAGGGGGGAAATTATATGATGAGACATAATGGCGATAATACCTGGTTGCACTGGAGGCATTTGCTTGGCAAAAATAAGATTACCAAGTTCTTACTGCGTTTGCTAATCGTTGTTGATCACTAGGGAGGAAAACGTGTCCTTTGTTGACGCTGCGGAAGGCAAATGCAGGGTGTAGGGGAGGAGGAGGAGGAGGAGGAGGAGGAGGAGGAGCGTCTCGAGAGAAGTCAGTGAAACCTTGACCGTCACGGGCGCTCGCTATTATTAAAGTCAACGTTAAGCGCCTCAGAAGAAAAGATGGAGGAGCAGGGAGGAGGAAGAGGAGGAAGTAATAATAATAATAATAATAATAATAATAATAAAGCCTTTATTTCCAATATACATTGGGTATTCATATACATATATAAGTGCTACAATCATAGATACGGTTGATTATAGAATTATAAAAGAGGAGGAAGAGGAGGAAGAGGAGGAGGAGGAGGAGGAGGAGGAGGGGAAAGGGGAGGGGAAGGGGAGGAGGGCAAGGACAGAAGGAGGGCTGCACTGTTGGTATGGGCACTCGGGTAGCCGGGAGGAAGATATGTTCCATGACGCAGGGATTATCGGGCCGTATTGGAGACTAGGGCAATAGTGAACGCACTTACGGGTTTGTGTTTGTATATGTGTGTCTGAGATAGGTAGGTAAAGAGACATAGAATGACTGACTAAGAGACAGTCATAGATAGAAACGAGAGGCTTGTAGTCATAGAGATATAAAAAGACAGGATGAAGGGTGGATATATCATATCTAATTTAGACTCGCCGCGTTGATCCAGAGGTAAGTACTTACAAAGGAGTTTTTGTGCAAAAAGAAAAGAAAAAAAGAAAAAAAAGCGTAAAGCGTTGAGTAAGAAACTTAAATAACATAGCATGGATAATCTTGTTAGTCAAAGGGTACTAGTAGTCTCCACAGTAATGATACAAGAAATAGCTAGATATCTCCGGTGTTGGATGGAGGGCAAGAGTATGTTGAGTGATAATCATCCTTATCGCTACAGCAATATGGTTCCTTTGTT
>BOPN01000726.1:226523-234023 GCA_017312705.2 Penaeus japonicus | reverse complement strand
TTCTAGCTTCATCTTCAATTTCTATTTTCTCTCGTTGACTTTTCTTGGGATTATTGCGTATTTGTATAAAAAGGGATATTCCAGAAACAATTTAAGTTCCAGAGGTTCCAGTTTTATATTATGAAACTATGAAATTAGATATCTGATTTATCTCGTTTCTTTGCCTCTCTCTTTAGTTCTCGACTCGTTTTATCTCTCCCTCCTCTCCCTCGTACAGTATCTCTGAGCAGCATAAGCCTCTGATGAACCGATGCGTCTTGGACCTGTCTCCTTTTTTGTTGTTTTTCACTCGTTTTGTTCCTCGATTTTATCTCGTTTTGTTTCCGGTCGTTATTTCCCTTGCATGCGTTTTAGCTTCATGAAATTTTGACGTGTTTTCTGCTGGAGTAAAATATTTTGGCGTAAACGGTATTCGAGGCTGATAGAAGAGGCTTGGCGGTACTATATTTAGACGAGCTGCATATTCCTCTCTCGGTGTCATGGTTGAGCGCGCCACCCTGGCCCCAGGTACCCAGACCTCCTAGTAATTTAGTCTGAGAGAGAGAGAGAGAGAGAGAGAGAGAGAGAGAGAGAGAGAGAGAGAGAGAGAGAGAGAGAGAGAGAGAGAGAGAGAGAGAGAGAGAGAGAGAGAATGGGAATGAGAATGAGAATGAGAATGAGAATGAGAATGAAAATGAGAATAAGAATGAGAATAAGAATACAGGAAAATAAAAAACGTATATATTTATATTAAGAGAGAGAGAGTGAGATAATGAAGATGAAGAGGGAGATAATGAAGACGAGGGTATGCAGTGAGAGAGAGTGAGAGACTGAATGAGAGTTCATTTTCTTTGTTCCGAGTTTTTAGCTTGAATGTTCTACCACGTAGCACGCGCATTGCATGTCTGGGCCATTGTTTGTTGCCATCACATCAGCTGATATCAAGATGATTACAAACCATTAAAGGTGTTGTAGATATGAGATAGCGTCTGGGACTCTTGTTAAGCTCTTGATTGAGATTCTAGACATGTCGAGTACTGTGATGCCGATAGCGGCAAAACAAAACACTCATGTCAAACGCTGACAAAAGTTATTCTTAACGTCCGTCACATTGTAAACATCGTATTTCGCTGTCTTGGTTTTAAATTAAAAGCAAAGGTACATTGCATGGCATTGTTTGATTTTTATTGATTTTTGTAACTCGCTTGTTTGTAGGTTGTGAGATTTTTTGCCGCTCATTTTTGTTTCTTGTCACCGTCCCGCGTTGACTAAAGTTTGGGGATAAAACATGCATGCACACACGCGCGCGCGCGCACACACACACACACACACACACACACACACACACACACACACACACACACACACACACACACACACACACACACACACACACACACACACACACACACACACACACACACACACACACACACACACACACACACACACACACACACACACACACACACACACACACACACACACGCACGCATGCACGCACGCATGCACGCACGCACGCATGCACGCACGCACGCACTTATATATGTGTATATATAAACATATATATATACATATATATATATATATATATATATATATATATATATATATATGTCGTATGTATATATATATATATATATATATATATATATATATATATATATATATATATATATATGACCTAAATTGAATAAACAATTACGATGACGTCCCTGTTCTGCGTGTGCATACCTCTTGATTACCTTGGCGTTCTCGAAGAACACGTTAGGCTGACCGTGATTCCGGAACTTTCATTTTACGGGAACAGATCGACCAGGCGGGCGAGGTTGGATATTGGAAAACGAGCAAGAAGAGCCCCGTGGCGCGGCGGAGGTGGCGGGGGCGGCGGAGGTGGCGGGGGCGGAGGGGGCGACGAAGGGTCAGGTTGGCTGTCGGGTGCGAGGTTTTGGCTGCCGCGAGTGTCACAACGCTGGAGGGTCTTTTTGGTGTATGTGCCATTGTGCGTGTGTGAGTGAGTGCGTGCGTATGTGTGTTTGTTTTTTTGTGAGGAGGGGTATGGATGAGTGGTGTATGTACATCTGCATGAACACATGTAATGTGGTTGCTTGTCGTGAGTGCGGTTGTCGTTGGTAGCAGTCATTTACGAAATTTCTTCGTGGAAAATTGTAATTCTACACCTTGGAATATCAATAAAATCCTGCGGAGCCGAACGTGTGGGTTCCAAAGTTGGCCATTGCCACGAGGCTCCGTTCTAATTCCAGGGAGGAAAAAATGGCGTTCCTTCTCACATGATGTGGTAAACCCCGTCGCATGCCTGAGTCTCTCCGCGGTGAGGGACGACATGTGCTGCCTCGAGACGCCGCCTCGCTCGCCTCCCTCTCCTGTCTCTATGATAACTGATCTCAACTAGTGACTTGTTATATCCTGGCTATGGCATGCTTGCTCAAAAGGTACATACCAAATTCCAGCTAGCCAGTCGGCCAAACACATGTTATCCATTAACCTGTCCATTAACATAAAACAACATGTTCATTAAGCGATCTCTCCGACCCCAGTGGGCCGTAACCGTACGGCCAGACACCATTTATCCATTATCGCGTCCGAAAGATAAAGCACCCAGTGCATGGACTCACAGACACTGACTGCATATTAGCTGACTTCACAGACACCATCTGTCTGTTGACCGACTCCTTAGACACCAGCTGCCCATTAACCAACTCCAGACACCGACCCCGACCCCCCCACGACACCGAGACCTTGTAGGGCATCCCTCATTGGATGTCGCAGGTGATATGTCCATTAGGACACCGCATCACAGTTTGATGGACAGATCCTGAAGTTAACATGCATGACAGAGCGGGAGAGCGACGACATTATCATATACAACTTATGGCGCTGCCTTGATTATCCCGCGGCGAGGACCTGAAAGCACGATGCCTCATGTGTGTTGCCTGACAAAGCAGCGGATCGTGTTCAGACTACAGGGATTTTGTGGCAGGTGTGGCTGCGCGCTCGTCCCAAGTCCTTTGTCCTCGCAGCCTCCTAGGGTGTCACGTCGCGCACCGAGAATTAATTCGACTTGGAAGAGATGACGTTGACCTGCGTTAGGCCGTTTGTTTTCCGGGTCTGCAGTGAAGACTGTGTGACGACGACGGCGCCATTTGTCAGGTTCATCTTTGAAATGGATATTCGTTATATTTAAGTATTCCCAAGGATCTTACGATGAGAGTAGTACGAAAAAAACAAAGGAGCTGATGAGAGGGAGGAACAATTATAGAAGCCTATACAATATAGCAAAGGTAAAAGCAATGTAGAATGGAGAAGTCTAGAGAAAAGCATTGCAGTAGAGAGGGCCAGGATGGAGGACTAGGCATCCAGGGAGCGGGAAGGCATCCGGCGGGAGGATAGCGAGGAGCGCAGGGAGCAAGAGGGCAGAGGAGAGGAGGGCAGGGAGCAGCGGCATCCTACACCCGTGTGGGTTAGAGCGACCCGCCTCACGCAGCCCATTGTTGCAGAAACCTCAGCTTACCTTCCTCCCAACCCCTTGCCCTCCCCTTCCCCCTCCTCCTCCTCCCCTAAGCCCTTCTTCCTCTCCTCCCCCCTTACCCTTCCCCTCCCCCCTCGCTCTCCTGCCACATTCCTTTCAGCCATCAATTTGCACCCTGACGCCAGCCAGTGGGGGTAGACTGATGGCCGAGACGATTCAATTATCACTTTTTCAGAACACTAATCCCGTTCTGTGTGTTCTTCTGTTGGTCGTTATTACGAACATAATTGCTAGAGAAAGGGAAAAAAAACATTATTTAAATAACATCAATTGAATATCTTAGCAGGGCTGTAGCGGGAAAGAATGTACAGTATGGTATTTTAAATGGTATTTTATGGGAGATGGAAGGTGGGAAGGTGCACGGAGAAGAGGAATCTAAGAATTAAGTAGGAATGGAAGAGGAAAGCACTGTTCAAAAGAATAAAGGACCTTGAACGTTGGGAAGTGAAGAAAACTTGAATAGGGTTAAGTAAAGTAAGCAAGAAGAAAAGCGTTGCATTCAAGGTAGCTTTGTTGATCCTGAAGGTCTGGACCTCGAAGGTGGACTTGCCAGATGCAAAATACATTAGCGAGTAATGAGAATATTTGAATTAGATTTTTTTCTTCAAGGAAAATCGCAAATGATCGGGATAATCAAGGTTCGCTGACGTGGAGTGGCAAGGAATGCGGAGGAAGTAGCTCGACTGATGTTGGGGTCGCTTATAATCGAGGAGAAATGCAGTAATAATCGGTTGTGTGTGCCGAAGGGAGGGGGAAGGGGGAGGGGGTGGGTGATCGGATCTGAGGAGGTCCACGCCCACTTGTAGATGCTGTAATAACATCCTTTTTTACCCCAGTGTGTCTGCAGGTAGAGACTTGTTTATGTCATTCACCTCTGTTGCGACCGGGGTAGAGTGTCCACCTGGCGTTATGTATTCATTTTTGTTTATTCGTTTATTTATTTTTACCTTTTGCATTCGTCGATAGGGCTGAGATTACTCGTGGTTTTAGCATTTCGGGCGTTACACTTCAGAGTTGATGTTTGTGGTTCTCGCTAATGCATTTTTTCTTGTTCGGTTTCATTTCCTTCTTCATTTTCTGTGTTTTTGTTATTGTTTTATTATCGTCATTATTTTGATTAACTTTGTTTTTTTTCTTGCAAGAGTCTGTGATTATTGCTGTTATAATATATTACTTGTGTTACTGTATTCAATGTGAAATTATATGTGTATTATGATTAGAGATATTGAAATAGTATTTATTAGAGAGTTTACATGCCCTCAAATTCTCTTAACACACACAAACACAACATTGTTTGTTGATCACAAAGTGAAACGAATATTTCTTTGTTTACAGGTAAGCTTGGTGCCGAAGGAAATAGTGCGGAGAGGACCGGCCGGCAGCTAAGTCCATACCCGTTGCCGTTTTTGGCGTTGCCTTGAGCTGGCAGACAGGTGGGATTATTGACTCATAGTAATTGCATTGAGATCAGACCGCCTTTTTCTCGCCATGCCTGCCAGCAAGTAGGCCGTGGCAGCAGCAGGTGCCATCTCGGAGGCGGCGGGTGGGGCCGCGCCGGGCAACAGGGTTTACCGCCTCCTGTGTTCTTGGTCATGGAGCGTCCTCCGGTAATCCGTTAATACGTTAGCATAGATATATCGTTGCATAGACATTCACGTTGACAATACATGCACGTTTATGCAGACAGACACACACGCGTGGATATTAATATAAATAAACTTTCGGAGCTTCGCACTTTTCTAAGGTTCCAACTGAGTTCTCTGGCGACGTCGTGCCGTGTCATGCATTCAATCCAAAGACGGTACGAGGACGATGATTCAGGAAATGTCAAGGCTCGATGCGGCGTTACGCGTGCTCACCTCGTGCCGATTAGCCGCGCTGAGAAACTGCTGTAAAAGTGGATGGATGCAGGGCAGGATGTTTGCGCTCGCAAGGAAGCCCAGCGCCTGCAGGAGGATGTCAGAATCGCTTTCATAACTTTCCCACTACCATTCAAACACCGCGGGAATGACGAGGAGGCAGCATAGGCCCAACTTCAGCGTATTATTACTTCATTTACTTTTTTCACTTGACTTTCCTCTTATGCTACGGGTAGGTACACCTGGCTTTATAATTTCCTCTTCCCACGGACCACGGAAAGTAAGGAGAGAGTCCGCTTTGATATATAGATGTTTTTTATCATTGCGCTAGACGTTAAAAGAGGCCTATACATTATATGAAAGATATGATAGATTGCCACGTACCCTGCCTAGGCCCGCGCGTCGCCGCCCGTTGGCCGCGGGCGCCCCGATTACTCACGCAAGGCTCCCCGAGGTCGAGGCCGCATCACGATCCCAGGATGGAATGATACTGACGCCAAGCCTCCTGGTGGTGGTGACTGAATATGCGGTGATTGGTTCTGAAGTACCACGAAAGATAGAGGTTATTGATATATATAAACGGGGTAATTATATGTTCAAAGAGCGATGGGAGACTGTATTCAGAATCGTTAATTACCAATAATGACAATGGTTGAAATTAATTGTGGTTCGACATACTTCCCCTCTCGCGTGGCCACGGAGAGTGAATCATCCTAGGGAGTGCGAGAGAAATTAGAAAGTTTTATTCCCCATATAACATTCACAGGAATTTTACCTGTCAATGAGCATCATGCTTGGTTGATGAATTGCCCCAACGCTGGTCCCGTCATATGCAAAAGATGATTTATTCTCGAGAAACACATTTTTTGAAATAAACTTTATATGTACATGGACTGTGAGGATTATTTTACTTAGTTAAACTTGCCTTATGTAATTTTGATGTTTGTGAATTTAGGTTTAGTTTATGTGCAAGCTCCTGCATGTGCAAACCCAAACGATATAGTTATAGTAATAGAATATACAAATATTAAGATTACATCACACCGTTTTGCCACACACGGACCCCGCTTCCGTTCCTCGTTACCAGGCGGAGCAAATGATCGCATTTATTTTTTTATGATTTTGGAGAATGTTAAGCTCATCTATCACTCTTGGTGTGAAATTACACGCACAAGCACGCACGCGTACACACACACACACGCACACACACACAAACACGCACATGCACGTTTGTGTGTGTAATCTCAAATATATACAATATGCAAATGCTCCCTCCCTGGCGGCAAAGGAGATGAAAGCCAAGGGACTGGCTTCTCGCTCTTAGCTTCCCCCTTGAATTGATTGGTGGAATGGTGGAATTGGCAAGGTTAGAAAACGAAAACTAGTAAAACAAACGAGCAAGAACATTCAAACACATACGCCGATATAAGCGCGTGCACACACACACACACACACACACACACACACACACACACACACACACACACACACACACACACACACACACACACACACACACACATACACACACACACACACACACACACACACACATATATATATATATATATATATATATATATATATATATATACATATGTATATATATATACACATACATATATATGTATATATACACATAAACATACATATACTGTATGTATATATACATATATACACATATAAATATATAAATATATATGTATATGTATATATAAATGATAACATCCGTTATACAAACCTGCTATCTTAAGATATGTTCATTTACTCAAGAAAAATATCAACATTATTCGTGTTCATTTTGCCACACATTCAAGAATCATATCCCATGCTCTCTATTTTTATAGTTTTATTTCATTGTCCCTTGTTTTCCTGTTTGATATGTTTTTAATTTCCTTCTTTATGATTGAATAAAAGACGTTGGGCGCGGGAGTGCTAAGATTAAGTGACATGGAGGTGCGGTGTGCTTGTTCAGTGTGGCGAGGGACAGCGCCAGCCACGCACAGAGAATTTAAATGATATGTTTAAGGTTCTGGCGGTTGAGAATCTCGCCTGGTGTTTGTGTTTGCGCTTGTGAATTATTGTGTCCTTGCACCCGTGAATTGGTGTATG
>BOPN01000726.1:211523-221523 GCA_017312705.2 Penaeus japonicus | reverse complement strand
TGTGCATATGCATGAGTGTCACCTAGCCGTTGATAAAGAGACGGGCACGGCAGAGATAGCGTAGCCGCTGCCATCTGCTGCCCTTCGTCATGGTGATGGAGAGGGAGCGGAGCTTGGAGCCGCGGAGGTGGTGAGAGTGTTGACTTATCGAGTCGTCGGTGTGCTAATTAATGTTTGTTTTCATCCTGACTTTATGGGTGTTCGGGTCAAATTTAGCGTCCTGTCTCTGACGTCCGACCAATTACGTTTAATTTAGGATCCCGACGGCAGCGAGGCGAGGCCACTGCACGCAGACCCGAAGACCCACGACCGGTTGGAGGATTGTAAAGAAGTCGTAAATTGGATCCGCGAACATGAAAATCGAGTGGTAATAATATTCAGAGTTTGCCAAGTGCTTAGCCAGTCTCTGCATCTGAAGTTCCATATAATTGTCAAGCTCCACTCCATGCCTTTGCGAAAATAGGGCTAGAATATTGTCTAATATCTCGATTAGGAAATTGCTTTAGTGTAGGTGACGTCCCATCCGGATGTGAATTAGTGAACGAAAGATGTAACAATAATTGAATCATCTGTCTTGAAGAGGTACTTCATCTACTGACAGCAGGACGGGCATGAACAAGACGCTAAAAATATTTGCAAGTCTTATTAATGAAAGCAATATATTATTTATTTAATTGATGGCTATCTTTTATGTTTTTGTTTTGTTTTGTGTTGTTTTATTGAATATGCCAGAGTGGTAACAGTTCAGCTCGACCTGGAATTTTTGTTTTCATTTGTTTTATCTGTTTATTAGCATGCTGATTTTTATTAAAATATGATAATTTTAGATGCGTTCTCTAGAGAATGTCTCCGTCAGGTAATGCCAGATTACTGTTGAATCATAGTTTTTTTTTTTACTAGATTATGCATGATCCTGTGTTGTTGCTATATGAATAATAAGGCATATAAGATCTTAAAATTGAATATGGATAAGGCACTTCTAAAGAATGAACTTGAATTTAAATTTATCTGAATTAAAGAAAAATGATTATGATGGTTCGTCGTTGCTATAACAACACAACACAAGAATCTCGGATGTATATTCACTGATGTAGTTAGTTCTTATAGGTGAATATTCGCTGTCTGTGTTGAATATGCGCTTACATTCATGCATATGGAATTATCTGTTAGGTATTTCTTATATCATGATTGTGCAAAGTCGTATTTGCATAATGTTTTGCACACAGTAATATATTTATTCAGGGCCAACCTTCATAGTAGCTTTACTTTTATTAATGCACCCTTTTTTTCATTTGATACATGACACCCCACCAAGCTGTATCGTGTCTCGCGTCCATGTTCCTTGACTACATCTCGACGTGGCTGGCCTTCCCCCTTCCCCTCCCCCCCCCCCCTCCCTAAGTGGTGGTGGCCGGCGGATAGCATCAGTAAACCTCGTAAACCATAAATCAGAACACACTGTACTTATGATTCCCTTTTGGGCGTGACTTTTCCCACGTTGTCTTTCCTGGGGCTTCCTTTGTGATGTATCTCACTCTGTTTGATGGAACGGCTTTTCGAGAGGGGTCCGAAAGCGATGGTTTGCAATTGCAACAGGACACGGGGTGTTACTGGTAATTATGGTGAAAGTGATGGTGTTTCTTATTGTCGCTCTTTCTTTTTTACAACAATCATATCAGTATTTGAATACTGCTGATTGGGATTGTTCTACTTTGAAATGGCATTCACAGCAATGTCTCCAGAACAGATATATACAAACTAACTCTTACCACTAACATCAACCATTCTAAACCCACCTTTGCAACCCCGACAATAAACCAACATCAACAAACCTCAGCTAAAATCACGACTAGCACCACATGAGCCCTGTCACCACCATTAACACACCATCACACATCAGCACACTCCACGCGTCCCGGCCTGCGGCGAGCGTCTGGCCTGGCCTCCGTGGGGTAGTAATGATATGGGAAAGCCTGCCCGTAAAAGTGAAAAGCGACGAGCCGGTTCGTGCAATAGTTCGCTCTTGGCTCGCGTAAGGCTTCGTGTTCGAGAGAAAATATTTCGCATTTGATTCTCTTCATTTTTTTCGTTTGAATTTGGCGGAAGTCTTATAGAAGATGTACACGCTGAATACGGATATTGATTATCACTTCGTGTAAGAGATTCGTCGATCTCGAAAATTGCATACACTTTCAGTTCATATATCGTTTCATGGCCAGTGATATTAGGATTCAAAAACCTTCTGATTACAGACAGACTGTCCTTTCTCTCATCCAGACAGCCGCGAGCCCTCCTCGTTAACCTTGGGCTGTCCCTTTGCAACTCTCTCTTGCCCTTCCACGCCCCCTAGCCAACCCCTCCCCTCGCTGCACTCTCTCTGTCTACCCTTCTCTTGTCCGTACTTTATCCTCCCTTCTGTCTGGAAAGAGAACTTGTTTGCCCTCACTCGGTTTATCTGTTAGTTCAGTCTCTTAGACTCGCGGACCATCATTGAACCGACATGTATTCGAACATTTACGCTTCATTAAAATCCCAGAGGCATGAAGGTCGCGATGGTCAATGTCACTGGCTGCAAACCCCACATATAGAATCTTGATGATTCAATAGTGTGTGCAGTGTTTTTGTTTCGACCGGAACGAAAACGAGGCGATGCGCTTCCTTCGTGGAGGTCCACGTGTCTTCGTTTTGGGCTCTGGGCACAGATGGTGCTAGGAGGAGCGAGGGATCAGGGAGCCTCGGGACGGGGCACATACCAGCCTCGGCCGCCTTCTTTGTGTCCTTCCAGGAACCTTTCCTTCCTGACCTTGACAGTTATCCGTGTAATGTGTCTGCCGTATGTTTAGATCGGCCTACTGGCGTGTTTGTAGCCTGATCTCTCGAAATGGTTCTATGTCAGTCGTAGTATAGGGTGGAGTAGATGCCACCCTTCACAAAGATGATTTGTCTCAAACAGTCTGTGTTGAGACGACCTTGGTCATGCGGGTAACCAGCGTCTTCCAGGTGCATGATGCGAGACGGCGCTTGTCTGGGCGGTGAGAAAGGGCGTAATGAGCTGCAAGGTGACTCCGGGCGGAGCAGTCAGGGAGGAATTCTGCCACTTCCGTAAGATTTTATCACTCTGCCCGCCAAGACCATATCCTTTCACCGGTTTTCTCCATGAAGACACTCTAAGGAAGATCCACTGAAAACTCCCCCTTTTCCCCTCCCCCGCCCCCTTTCCTAACAGTGCCGTCGCGGAGTAATCATGATTTGAGTTGCTATTAGTCGTAAAAGAGAGAAGTGGAATTGATTGATATATAGGCGATATCTAGTTTATTAAGTAGAAGTCTGTTTTAAGGATAAAAAAATAGTAATTTATCAGAACCAGAACGTTATTCGAGATGTGTAATTGATGGAGATTACATAAGTGAAGGCTGATTAATGCGAGAGGCCAAACAAATAATAAAAATGTGTCTGCTAGAGCCTAATGTAGATGGAAATGTTATTAGGCTCTTAGAATGTCAAACCAGAAGCTATCCAATTAGTGTGCATGAAAAGTGGTTAGTGATGATAATCCACAAGACAAAATGGAAGGCTGTAAACATGAATTGAATAAGATATGATAATAAACAAAGAAAAAAGTGGGAGATATTCATGGAGATGAAATTGTGCTTGACGATTAGACTGTGAAGATGATGAGATCTTTGTAGATTGGAACCATGGTGTCCCTCATGCCCGCTCATGAATGTGGCGTCTCGCGGTTATCGTTGCAGGATTCCTATATATTTCCTGTCTGCTATCCCTCATATCTCCATGACCGTCTAGATGAGTATGACTCTAAGGGTAGTGCATGGCCAGCTCGAGGTGGACATGGCCAGCTGAAAGCGTAAATCGGAGACTGGTTTCGTGTGTGGTGCGGTGGTTGTGAACATGGCATGGGTGTGCGCGTGACCAGTTTTGATGCGTTCAAGAACAACTGGCTTTCTGCTCGAGGCGTTTGCTGTGTACATGAACAGCCGGTTGGGTACGGTGGGGATTGGTTTGAAGGTGTTCCGAATTGATTGTCAACGTGATTGGGTAAGCATGATTAGGATCCGGGCAGCATGCACTCTGAGAACTTTTTTGTTAGGAAGCTTTATCTGTTGACACGCATACATATATATGCTAATGCCTCGTCGTAAAGCCTCGACGCACTGAGGCAATAACATTTACCACGTTTGTGGGTATGCTTATCGTTTATAAACTGTTGTTGGTGAGTGTATGATTTAACACACGATATGGTTTGGTGTAGAAGACTCCTTTATAAATTAGTGGGTCGTATTTGGCCAGGTGTTTAAAGGTTTGGCAAGGGTTTGAGAAGTGTATTGCCGCCAGCTAGGTTCGGCCAGGTTTAGAAGAGGTGAAAGGGGAGAAAGGATTATTCACGAGCTGTTGAATAGCTTTGATGAGCTTAGTAAGAAAAAGAAATAAAAAGATAAAAAAATCAATCGTATTGGTATGGCTATTTTTAAAAAGTTAGCTTCGACTATTTTTGTTTTATCTTGGTCTTTTAAAGTAATAGGAATGGTGGTGATGACAACGATAATAGTATTAGTGATGATTATGATGTTGCAATTGCTAACAGAGATAACGATGAGAGTTACGATGATTTTTATTCTCATTGTGTATTTCTCATTTAACTTTTAAAGTGATGATAATGGTAGTGATAGTGATGATTCGCTGCAACTCTCCATCAAGGTGAACCGAAAGTAGTCATTGTATCACGTTTTTTATTCATATATTTGATATTATGTAAGCTGGTTGACTGAGTAATCCAGGAGGAAGAGTTATCAGATTTGAAATGCTATTGTCTTGCGTATCTTTCCTCTCCCCTTTCCCTTCTCCATCCCCTCCCCTTCCCCTCTCCCCCTCCCCCTCCCCCTCCTCTCCCCTTCTCCCCTCCTTCGCCCCCTCACCTCCTTCATCTCCCTCCCGTCCTTCATCTCTTCCCCTCTCCCTCTCCTTCTCCCTCTCCCTCTCCCTCTCCTTCTCCTTCTCCCTCTCCCTCTCCCTCTCCTTCTCCCTCTCCCTCTCTCCTTCTTTGCCCCCTTTTTCTCGCTCTCCTCTTCAGTGTTTCCTCCTTTTTTCTTTCTCCACTTCCCGCCTAATCTTTCCGGCATGTGTCTTGTCTACTTTCATGTAGAATAGAACTGGAGTTTGTGAATGGCTATTGCCTGTGTTTATGTTTTTGCGTATTGTTTTATGGGATGGTTTGATGTACGTATGTTTATTAATTAATTTGTGAGTACGCGTGATTGCGTTGGTGCGCGAATGTGCATAATATGTTGACGTGCGTTTGCCTGTGTGTGGAAGAGCGTGTGCAGACTTCAGATGTTTGTGAATGGCGGCAGCGTGTGGCGAGTAGTGCAGGCGGGGAAGGTGCATGGCCCGCGTCTCTTCCTTATAAGGCGCTGTGTTGCCCGGGCATCGGCGTGCCCCTTGTTGTTGTCCGGTCTGACCTTGGCTGTAACACGGTGCGGGCTAGACCTCATCACCCTCCCGCCGTAACCATGGCAACGCCCCCCCCTCTCTTCCCCGCCCGCCCCTCTCTCCCTTCCAACTCTACCCCGGGCACATCTTGTGTTCCTCCTTCGTTCTTGCGGCCGTTTGTTGCATTCTCCGCACATGCATTGTTGCCTCCGCTCTCCTCGCCCCTCTCTTCACATCTCGAGTGCTGTGGCCCCGCACTGAATACATCTTAATGCACTTCGCTTTCGTACCCTGCTTAGCCTCTTGTCGGGCCTCGCCCCCCGCAGCTCCGTAATATTTCTTCGCCGCCTTCCCTGTTTATCCAACAGCATCGCCGAGCAGCACCGATGCCTAATGGAGTCATGCTGGATACGTGTTAATGGGGATCGCGCGCGGGGGAAGATAGTGCTGTCAATACACGAGGGAGAGGAGGGGGACGAGGAGACACAGTGCATATCAAAGCAAGGAGAGAAGACGCGAATGCACGAAAGCGAAGAAAGGGAGTGATGTGCACTGTAAGGGGATAGGGCAGGATGCAGGGGAGTGGGATAGAAGGGGGGGAGGGAGTGGGGTGGGGTGAGTGTGGGGTGGATGGGGTTGGAGAGGCGGGTGTTGGGTGCAGGAACGGGGAGCGAGTGACGCAGTCTTTAACCTCCGTGGCGGAGAGGTCTTTCACCTTGTCTCCCTCTTTCTCTGCTTATTTCTCCTCGCCGTACTTTTCCTCTGTGATTGCACTTTCTTTCCTAGTCATTGTCCTCAATTGACATCTAAATAGATTTTGAGCAATTGATTTTATTTTCTTCAAATCTTCAATTTTGGTTTGGCCTCTCAGCATCCTATCGGGCAGTTTATAGCTACTAATGTTTTTTTTTTTTTTTTCATTTTCATTTACTAGCAAATAACTACAATTATGATTTTCATGTTTCTTTTTTTTTACAGTATTATCAGTTTGGAGTCTCAAGAAGCGCGTTATTTCCTTAATCCTTTTCTCCAATATTTTAAACAAGTTTTTTCCTTGTCCCTTTGTCTTCCTTTCAACAAAACCAACCCTTGCTATTAGTCGACGGTCGCCCCAGTCGTCCGTCGATCTGAGACGACCGGCCGGACCGCATCGACATGGGCCTAGTCGTGTTCCCGTCGTCGCCTTGGTCTTTCTCGTGTGCTTGGATGGAGCAGCGAGGGCGAGGTGGTGGCGGCAGCGGGTCGTGCGTCGGGCTCGCCTAAACGGTGGACTGCTTGCAAGGGCGGCGTTGCCAGGTTTGTTTTGCGTTGGCTTTGCTTCGCGGTGCAAAGGGCGATGGGCCGAGTCGCGTGGAGATCCTGCCTGGGTGATAGCGGCGGCCGTGGGTGTGTGTGTGTGTGTTGCAGTGGTGCTAGAAAGAGCCTAGGCAAGATGACTGACCATGTGCTTCTCCCTCCGTCTTTTGGACTGGTTAGCTTTGTGCTGAATCATCACCACCCTGGCGCAAGTTCGTACCCCAAGTGATGACCAGTTCCCTGCCCTCTCGTACTCCCTTCCCATCTCCCCTTCCCCTTCCTCTTCCCCATCCCCTTCCCCTTCCCCTTCCCCTTCCCCTTCCCCTTCCTCCTCCCCTTTTCCCTCTCCTTCCCCTTCCCCTTCCCCTTCCTCCTCCACTTCCCTCCCCATTCCCTTCCCTTTTCCCCTCCCCTTTTCCCTCTCCTTCCCCTCAGCATCCCTTACAGCTAAGAGCCTTTTATTACCGTGGACGATTTTACATTTTTATCCTTTCACTCCCGAAAACCTACATGGAATACCCTGCGCTTTCTTGTTTACTAGGACTATTTCGGAAGATTTCTTTGTCATCTTCTCCAGACCATTAATAATCCCCCCTTAAACAGCTCCTTATCAATTGCAAAATCCCGCTCTTAGCCTCTCTCTGTTGCACGCATTGCTTCTGCATTTATCCTCTTCTCTTCACGCTATTTCCAGCTTGAAGAATTTCCATCCTAGACAGGTTTCCTTCCATCCACATTATTCTGTCCTCCGATCGTCCGTCTTACTTTTTTATTCTTCTGCCTCCTAACATCAGCCTCATTATCACACCTTCGACTTGGCCACTCCTTTGCTGTCCTGGCCCCGTCGCTCTCATTCTTCATTCTTTGATTTTCATTCTTTATCTCTCTCTGTTTTTCTTGCTCTTTTTGCCTTTTTCTCTCTCTTTGGTCTTTTCTCTCTTCCTCTCCTTTCTCTCTCTTCCTTGCTTTTCTCTCTCTTCCTTGCTTTTCTCTCTCTTCCTTGCCTTTCTCTCTCTTCGCTTTTCTCTCTTTCCGCTTATCTTTCTCTCTCTCTCCCTTACTTTTCTCTCTCTTCCTTGCCTTTCTCTCTCTTCGCTTTTCTCTTTTTTCGCTTCTCTTTCTCCCTTTGCTTGTCTCGCTCTCATTGCTTTTCTCTGTTTTGTGCCTTTTTTTCTCTTCTCCGATCACTTTCTCCTCACATTTCTCTCTTTGCCTTTCTCTCTCTTTTCACCGCTCTTTTTCTCTTCGCTTCTCTTTCTCTTATTGCATTTCTCTCTTCGCTTTTTTCTCGCCGTCCCCAGGACCCTCGATAAATCTCCCTCTCCTACTTCCCTGCAGAATCCTCGGCTGGTAATCTTCGCCCCTTGTGCATTAGCCCCTTGCATTCCGCCCGTGTCCTTCAGTCGTTCTCTTCTTTATCCCGAACGACCTTCCCCCTTCCCCTTTAATACCTGCAGTCGTCCCAAAGGAGATTTTTTTATCTTCATTTTTGTTTGTTCTGAGGATCATCCTGGTCCTCTTCTGGCCTTCCCTTTGTGTGTTTATTTTTACGATTCTCTTTCTCCTCCTCCTGCTTTACTACTTTCTTTCGTATATGTCTTGTTTCTATCGTTTCCTTGAGAGTTTAATTCACTTGTGTACACGTATGTCTTACCTTGATAAGATTACAGTGAATAAGAATTAGGATGGTATTCTTTATCTATTTTTTAATTCTCTGTGCAGATACGTTTGTTGTTATCTGGTCTTTTGAATTTTATTGCCTCTCAGTTCGTTACATGTGTTATTCTTTTATGTGCCAGTTATTTTATTTTAATGAGAATCGGGCCAGTAAGATGTTAGTGATAGAAATAATCGTGTGTACACTTTTGTCGGATCAGCCGATTACTTGAAAGATAAGAGAGAGGTTTATATTTTTAAGGTCTCGGACTGTATGCTTGTTGATACAACGTTAAGGATACAGACAAGTGACTTCCCAGTTGCCAGATAGAATTATTAGACATATAGGAGTTGAGAAGGGTGTAAGGTTGTGGTCTAAACCATAGATGGAAGATGGAGAATTGTGACGTTCTAGCTTAGACATGACTCCTTGTTCTGAGAAACAAGGAAAACCATTTGGTGATAACGCAGCGAGGTTTCTCACATATGCTATGGTAGACCAGCCCCATTGCGCGAAAAATAATAAACATGACAATTAGTACCAAACAGTGCGTAGCACACATGATACACATATATTGAACATTTGAGTGCAACAGTATGAGAAATGTTGCACAGGAGGCGACTCGCTCAGCCTCCCGCGCTCATACAGGGTTTCTAAGAAGCAAGTCGTAATTCGAGATTCGCTGTGACCTTCGGAGCAGTTTTCCTGAAGGGTTGCCTTTCTTTTTCGTGTGGGTCGTCCTTTGTTTCCAGGGGCTCGTCGCCAGTGGAGCCTTAGGAAACCGGGGCCGCTGGTTGGCTTGGCTGACTTCCTGGGGATTTCTTTTTATCGTTTGAGTTTGTAATTTTGTTTAAATGTGTAGCTTATGTTAAATATCCTAGGTTGAATATGCAGGTCATAATTCTTGCGTTGTACACCTGCAAAGCCTTTAGTTTTAGGACCATGGTTATGGATGTCTTTCTTCCTCTTTTTGTCGCGTTCGGGGATTATTCTCACTCTGCGGTTGTCTTCCCATCTATAACAGGCATCGTTTCTTTCCATCGCTTAGGTCCGGCAGTGCTTCACGGCATAATCACTCGACCGCCGTAACTCTGCCTCTTCTCTCACACCCGCTCATTACGTGCCATATTTCGTGTCGGACACATCGTGGCGATGACACACGTGGGCGGCGTTGTGGGTTTGGGCTGGAGGGTGAGGGTTAAATCCTCTTAATAACTGCCAGTATGTTCATCTTCCTTGTACCTGCCCGTTTCGGTACTGGAGATAGTGCTATATGCGATGTTCTTATGTGCCTTTATGAATTCCATTGTTGAAAATAGAAATAAGGAATGAAAATAGGCCTCTTGAGATAGTTTCGTAGACTTATTGACATTCAGTAGCTAGAGAAAAGTAGGCCTCATGAGGTGTTTTCATAGGCCTAGATTAGAAATATAGCTCACGTCACTCTCCCCTCACCGGAAGTGCGACGCCTTCCCCACGCGAGGTGCTTGATATTCGTCCCGACGCCTGAATCGGTGAGCGCGAGGAATCCAGTGCACGGCGACGGGGACCTTGGTTGGAGTGGCCACCTTCTTTGCCGGGGAAGGTCGAGGTTTTGTC
>BOPN01000726.1:204023-209023 GCA_017312705.2 Penaeus japonicus | reverse complement strand
GAAAGAGGTTACATGCATGCGAATAAACAACAAATCGGTTTCTATACAAAGAAAGGGATACCGAAGGTGCAAATGTTTTCCGGATAGCAGAAATTACGAATCCTCTCGTAGCCATGGTAGAGCAGGTGTTTTAGATCCCCGTTGTAGAAGGTTAGGACCAGGACCTCCGAAGTCGTCTTTCTTCCTTATTTGTTGCTTTTACCTCTTGCTCGGTCTTTGGGTTTTCTCTCGCTCGTGGTCGTCTCTTTGGTGTTTCGGTGTTTTCCCCGAGGTGGTTTTCCTGCCTCCGATCTTCCATTCATTCCTGAATTATTCCGGGAGCCTCATACCCTCTTTCTCTTGTTGTTGTTGTTGTTGTTTTGAGTTATTTTGGCGTTGTCATTATTATTGTAGTGTTATTAGTTCTGTTATTGTTATTATTATTGGTGTTAGTATTATCAATGTATTTATGATTACTATAATTTATGTTGTTTTATAATTATTATGATTGTTATTGTTATTATTATTATTATTATTATTATTATTATTATTATTACTTTTATTATCTTTACTGGTGGTAATTGTTGTCAATTATTGTTGATTATTTTTAATTATTGTTATTGGTAATTAATCATATGCCTCGGCCACTCCTCTTCTTTATTCTCTCCCTTCATCTCTTCCCCAACTCTCTTTTCCTCTCCCTTCTCTATTCCCTTTATCACCGATTGTTAGTTGCCTCTCCACCTCCTCCTTCTCCTCCTCTTCTACCTCCTCCTCCTCCTCCTCTTCCTCCTCCTCCTCCTCCTCTTCCTCATACCCTTCTTTTTCTTCTTCTTCTTCTTCTTCTTCTCCTCCTCCTCCTCCTCCTCCTCCTCCTCCTCCTCCTCCTCCTCCTCCTCCTCCTCCTCCTCTTCGAAAGGCCCGGGGCGCGGCATGGCACAAAAAGCTTGCTTGACAAGGCGTAGTAAAATAGTTGGGCCGCTGGGATGAGTAGCCGAGCGATGGTGAGTAACACTAAGGGTGAGGCGGAGAGGAGGGAGGGTGAGGTTGGGATGGAAAGAGTGTGTGTGTGTGTGTGTGTGACACTGAGGGTGAGGTTGGGATGGAAAGAGTGTGTGTGTGTGACACTGAGGGTGAGGTTGGGATGGAAAGAGTGTGTGTGTGTGTGTGTGTGTGACACTGAGGGTGAGGTTGGGATGGAAAGAGTGTGTGTGTGTGTGTGACACTGAGGGTGAGGTTGGGATGGAAAGAGTGTGTGTGTGTGTGTGTGTGTGTGTGTGTGTGTGTGTGTGTGTGTGTGTGTGTGTGTGTGTGTGTGTGTGTGTGTGTGTGTGAGACACTGAGGGTGAGGTTGGGATGGAAAGACTTTGTGTGTGTGACACTGAGGGTGAGGCTGGGATGGAAAGAGTGTGTGTGACACTGAGGGTGAGGCGAATTGGATAGAGAGTGCAGGTGAGGATGGAGAGAGGAGCATATATGCTTTGCGTAGTATTAGATTTTGATATTCCTCTTGAAGAGACTATAAAAAAAAAAAAAAACGCGGATCATACGATAAGGCGAAGAGTCCCCGCGCCCGAAGTGGTCTCCCGTCGGGATCGAAGCAATGCAGAAACCGGGATTGGGAGTATGAGGAGTGAATGTGGAGTCGAGAGGAGGAAGGGCAGAACACGAGAGAATATATACCTGAACTAGATAATTGACAGGTATTATCCCGTCAGCATCGCAACGACTCTAGACTCAACTCCCATCCAGATTCCCAGTGTAAGAATGCGGTCGGTTCTGCCAAGGAGGAACGAAGGGAGTCCGTCACACGGAAAAGCACCAGCCTGCGTCGCGGCCGGCTCTCAGCCCTGCTTGGGTGTCTTGGCGTCCTGTACACTGACCTACCACCATGTTACAACACGCGCACGTACACGCACACACAAACACACACGCAAACACTCACGCAAGCACACACACACACACACGCAAACACATACGCAAGCACACACACACACTCACACACACACACACACACTCACACACACACACTCACTCACTCACTCACTCACTCACTCACTCACTCACTCACTCACTCACTCACTCACTCACTCACTCACTCACTCACACTCACTCACACACTCACACACACACACACACACACATTTATTTATGATGAACAAGTATACATACGTACACAGACACTCAGCATTGGAAACAGCAAGTCATATTCATGAGCATGGAAGTGGAATGATAAAGTTGGTTTGGATTCCGTTTGAGGTTACTTTATCCCCGCATAATAATACATTTTAGTCCTTTAGTTTATTGCTTACGACGTCCAGACGGTGTTGCAATTTTCATCTATATTTGCAGGTAGTAGTTGCGGTTTCGTGTTTTTTACACTGTTAATCTGGCCTTAGTTTTGTGAGTTTATATGAGAGGTAGTCGGGCGATGATGCCCGAAGCTAGAATGCAGGTAGTCCAGACTTAAAAAGGACCGGGGCGTTCTGGTCGTTCTTTATGAGACCCGCTGATAGTCTACGGCTGGAAATTTTGGGAAAATACAGTTGGCAATACGTTAGGAGGGCAGGTACCTCTGTTTCATCCAGATAAAACCTCTGTCCGGCCTTACTGAACACAGGCGAATATCCTGACCCTGCAGCGCACACCGAAGACGATACCTGATGACCACCTTTGTCCTTCCGGAAATCATGGGCAGCACGCAACCCCCTGTGCCGCGGGCGTGCCGGATCGCAGAGACTGGTTCTTGCAAGTCCCGCTCGGACCTACATGGAACTACACGAGTACTTTGGTGTGTGGGGCGGCGAGGGAGATGAGCTTCCTTACGATTCACTTTCGGTGTGGTTTGTACGTGTATGAAGACGTTTTACATTATATTCATACGTAAATGAAGGTATGAAAATGCTTTTGAAAGTGTTGCTCAGAATGAAGAAGGGTAGAATAGGAGTAGCCTCAGGTTTAATTAATGAAGACACAAATGGATTGTCATACACAGCACGGCTCCGACCCGACATAAACTAAGTGCATGAACGGGGGTGAGGCAACACCTCGCAACGCCCACAGCTTGCTTCTTCAGCACCTGTACGTATGTGTGTGCCGCTCATTCTCCACGCCATTCCGTAGCAATCTGTTAAGCCATTTATCTTCGCACCAACGTAATAAATGGTACAGGTAAAACCAACACAGCCCTCGCACCCCTCCACGTCCCCCTTGTTAGCTGTGCGATGTGAACACGAGGGCGAAAGGCTGGAGATAAAAAGATCAGCGTTCCCTCCTCTCATTTCCCCAATATTTCTTTTATATCAGTTTATTCTTGTTGTCTTCTCCTCCAGTTGCCTTGCCAGTTCCTCCTAGTTATTACCCATCCCCCTGACCTCCGGCGATCTTTAATTAATGCTTCCTTGATAATGGCGATGCCATTTTGCAGCGGACGAACATTTATGGTAGGTCGTAGATTTTCCTTCACTCTGCCTTCACTGTTACGTATGGTGACGTACCCCGGCGATCATAGTAATAAAAATGTTATCGGATTAAAAATGACGATGATTGAACCTAACGAAGCGAAGTTAATGATGATGATATGGAGAATGATAAACAAAGTGACGTAGATGATGATGATGAGAATGATGGGTTGCAAGCACACCCACAGCCATAAGAGTGTCTTCACAAGACCCGCCGCGTCTGGGTCGACAGTCTAGCCACAGCGGCGCCATGTGGTGCCCCCCCCCCTCACCACTTAGCCTCTCTCGTCCTAATATCTTCTCCTTCCTCCTCCTGCTCTTCCCCTTCCTCTTTCATCCTCCTCTCTTCCTATTATTTTCTGTCTTCCATTTCCCCCATCTCTCATATCCCAATTTATCTCACGCTCTCCTCTGCTCCAAGCCGGATTCCTCCTTCGCCCCGACCTCTCGCCTCGGTCTAGTCCTTCTTCCACAACATCGCATGCGTTTTCTCGCTCAGTGCAACGAGATCCCTCCGCTGGATTCTTAGTCTAGTAACGCATTACCGCACGCCTTCACACCTGAGCCACACTACATCGCTACTCCTCACAAACGCCCTCATTCACACCTGGCATGACAGAAAGCCTTTCATTCTCTGCTCATATTGTCTAAGCTGTTTTGCGGTGAACGCATTCTTCGGACGTGGGGAAAATAGGCAAAAACGTGTGGTTTCAGAAGTTGCAAAGATGATTGCTCTCTCTCTCTCTCTCTCTCTCTCTGCCCCCTCCCCTCTCCTCCCTCCCCTCCCTCCCCCCCCCTCCCTCCCTCCCTCCCTCCCTCCCTCTTGGATGTTCAGAACAGATGTCAGTTTCCCCGATTTTTATCTTAATTTTGATTTTGATGCTCGGCCTCAGTGCGACAACGGCACTCCAATGTTGTCCTCTGTGTGTGATAATATTATTGCTAAGGACTTGAATATTGCTTGCGATCATTATAATGATTGGTACCGTATATGATTGTTATCTTGATATGCTCTTCACCTTCACTGCAAGTTTCACCTTCACCTTAACCTTGACCAATACAACCATCACCACCGTAGCAGTTATTATTTTGTTAGTGCTGGAGATACTGCACCTAGTATTCATTGCTATTAGTGTTGTTTTTGCTTTAATGTCATTTTTCTTCGTCATCATTCTAATCCTTGTAATTTCATTTGCAGGTACGTGCAGCAGTGTGGCGCAAATCTCGCTGTGAGACAAAGACGGTAAGGATTTCTGAAAACTGTTTTAAGTATTGAAGAATATGAAAGTGTGAGTCTATGTTGCTCATTGGCTAGCAGTGGCAGTTGCTCAGTTGAGTGTGTGAGGGTCGGATGCTCTTCCTTCCGGGTGAGCGAAGATGAAGGAACCCAAAGGAACCTCGCCTGGGTGGCCGCGTGTCGGGAGACATCACGACGCCACACTCCGGCGCGCCGTGACCAGAATGCCGGCCGAGTTTGCTCGCGACCTGCCCGCCCGCACGCCCGCACGCCCGCGCTCAGGTCCAGAGAGGCATTACTTGGTAGTTGGATACATGGAGATG
>BOPN01000726.1:196523-199023 GCA_017312705.2 Penaeus japonicus | reverse complement strand
TCTCCCCTCCCCCCTCCTCCTCTCTTTCTCTCTATCTATCTATCTTTCTTTTTATCTGCTTGCAGTGTTTCCTCTAAATTAGCACGACCCCTTCATGTTCCACGTTCTGATATTTTTTTGTGGGGTTATATGCTAAAACCTAGGCACCAGAAGGTAGTTGGGACAGGAATGCACTAGTACTCTACATGTACAACAACCTCTTTCTTGTAAGACTTGGCCAACCTTGCGTCTCCTTGGCCCTGCCATTACCACCATCCTGTTTTGCATTTAGATCATCGGCTCTTTTGGTGATCGAGTTTTGAGATGGTGGTTGATAAGGAGGCGAAGCATGATCGACGGTCAGCGCTGGTGCTTTGTGGCGTCACGCCCAGGTAGCGCTGCGCATCATCCGAACGGGAAGAAAAATCGCGCGAACGGCTTGAGGATCATTACCGTGATCCCGCTGACGTCCGAGCGCTGATTATCGCCGCGGCCATGGGCTGCCTCCGCGGCGGCGATGGAGTGTTCATTTTCTGGCGAGGCTGATGCTGGTGAGCGCCTTGTTTCGGCCGAGCATGCGGGTCACACACGCGCCGCATTGACGGATTAATCGTATGTGCCAGATGACGAATGATCATTGATGAATAATGTGAGATGCTTGTGTCAGAGATTAATGGTGAACACGCGTGATGAATTGATGCCGGACGGAGCCAATATTCTGCCTTGCTCGGAGGATGCTTGGTGGTTGCGGACGTTATCTGTTGCCAAGATGCTAACGATGGTTTAGTATGACAGAGATGGTAGATGATGGAGCGGCGATGTTCCCTTAATTGTAGGTTGTCAATAGAGGGTAAATGCAAGGCTTTGATAGGGTAGGAGAGCAGTATATGAGGTCTAATCTGGAGGTGCGAAGGTTCCTTGCGATACAGTGAAGTGAAATGGTGTTGGGTGATGGCGGTGTGGCGATAAGATCAGCGAAAGGCATGTAGATGATAAAGAAAAGGAAGTTCAAGTGAGAGATCATCTTCCATGTAAATATTACGTGTCCAACCGCCACATCACACACGTTCATGTTTGGGTTTCCTCTGTGTTATTTTATGTTCGGGTTTACTCGGACATGACAAAGAATGCATGTTATAGAAGTCCATAGTTTTTTGTACTAATCCTGATAATGAGATACTTAGTACCCATGCAATACCAAGTACCAGGCGTCGTTGCAGCATTTGTATGAGCTTAGGACGGTAGATCCTTTGAACCGGCGCGAGTAGAGCCGTCTTAGAATTGATCAAGGTAACAGGAAATACCACATTCGTTCATGTGTACTCTACCAACATAGTAAATCCCCACGAAATGCATTTCTATTGCCCTTTTTGTCGCCCAGCGCCATTGCCCAAGGTGGCCAAAGGGGCAGGGAAGTCTCGAACCCGCCTCGTTGAGCCTCAGATCATCCGTAGCTCTCTACTCTACCCCGGCCCTGCTCTAATCCGACTCACTTTATCGTTTCCGTAGTCGTCGTCATCCTCCTCTCCCGGACGACCATCCCCGAGACTCTTCTCACGTCCGTCGTGTTTGCGTCCAGAACGTAACGCGATAAAGCGGAGCATCAGTCATTTATTTTAGTGCAGGACTCATTCTTTAAGTTTCTTTCTGGAGTTTTGAGGTAAAGCGACTATTTAGCTTGGAGACTTACTCTGTGTGGAGTCTGATTGCCGCTGCGGACACTGCCTAAGCGTGAGGTAATCTCACACTTGCAAGATGTTCCTTACAGCTAGACTATAATGAAAACCGATGTCTCAATTGTTTATGTGCCAGAAACGGTAGACTGCCTATGGTGTCTTTCAGTCGTTAGATATATTTTTGAAGTAGGGTTCAGGCGTGGTTTGTTATAGCACAAGTGCATAAGGCTCAAAGTCCCGGCGTCGCTCTGTACCGGGTGGGTGTGGTGGATGATCCCTCCGCCGCGAGCCCGTACGACCGTGAGTCCTCTGCGCACAGAGTACAAGGGCCAGATTTGTGCAGGTAAGCTATCCCTAGGGACGCCCCACCTGCTTCCCTCTCCCCCCTTCAGTCTCTGCTTCTTATTATCTCACACTCTGTGGATATCATGTACGTTCCGTTGCTAGAGCATCAAGACTGTGTAACAGGCCGCTTAATGAAAAGCCTTCCTGCCACCGATGTGCTCCCGGGGCAGTGACGACCAGTGATGGAGTCAACGGCCAAGTGATGTGGAAAGGATTTGCGAATGACATCATCGCGGGTTCACTGCATCATTGCCTGCTCCAAGAGAAACTGTAGCGCGGCGTTCGGTGTCTACGGTTAGCGTGTTGTCGCCTTCTTGCCTGGAAGCAACGCTGAGTAGTTATACACCCGTTGCACCAAGGTTAAGATCAAAGTAAAGTTATTTTTAACATAGTTTGAAAATACGAGTTTCAGCTTCTCTGCTAGTAAACCGGAGTATGTGAAACTGACAGATTTGAGAATGATCTTTCGTTATAATTCTTATATGTCCGATTTGGTATAA
>BOPN01000726.1:184023-191523 GCA_017312705.2 Penaeus japonicus | reverse complement strand
GAACTGCCATTCTGTAAGATATTCATTAATGGCAAGATTCTGTTATAATTTGTTAACTACGTATTTGTTTTTATAAGATACGTATTTTAATAGTGCATGTAAATTGCATTCTTTCTAGATTGTCCCAATAACTGTATCTCAGTGACGTTGATTCAGTATTGTATCAAGCAACAAAATAACCATATATCTTTAAATTAAATGGAGACACGTAAACAAAGCCTACCTCATGATAACATTACCGGTTATTAGATAGTTGTGACGTGGAGAAACAAATTAACGAATAGAAGCAGAACTACTGAACCAGACACTGCAGCCTACGACGGCGGCGGTGTCATAAACCACAAGTGTCAATCGTGTCTGTCCGTCGTGCTTGAGGTCCTGTAGCCATGATGATGGAACTGTCCAGCGCCTCGATTGGATCTGGTGTGGTTAAGGGTTGTACTGGGAAGTGGTAGATGGAAGAGGTAGCGGTGGTTGGTGTGCGACCTTGGCTTGGGCCGGTGACTCCTGGTACCGGGGCTGGGGCCAGTTGTGTGGACCGGGAGTGACACAACCTGGGGTTCTCTCTCTCTCTCTCTCTCTCTCTCTCTCTCTCTCTCTCTCTCTCTCTCTCTCTCTCTCTCTCTCTCTCTCTCTCTCTCTCTTTGTGCGTGTGTGTGTGTGTGCGCGCGCGCGTGCGTGCGACGTTATATGTAGTTATATTTTGTTTATCAAAATAAGGCATATTTTTTATCCATAAGTTTTATGTTTATGATCCGTACCATGCTATAAGGAACTGAAAATGTAATCAGAATATTTTTTATTTAAAAAAGAACGTTGCAAACATTTTTCCTTGTTTTCTCGGCACATTCTGCGAATTGATTTTGTGATACCTTTCCCCTGTTTTACTTGTGAGTGCTGATAGAATTGATTTGAAATGATAAGGCTCTATTTGACAGGAATTGGTCTTATAGGCAGGCAAACCGTACATGCTTGTAGTTTAGGAAGAGGTTATTGTCCAGAAAAAAATTGAAGATCAAGGTTGTATAATATTGTGAAAACCGGTCATTACGACTCGTTGCGACGCCCAAAAAAAAGAAAAGAAAAAAAATACGATCGTCTTCACAACGACTTCCACTAACCTTCAGTGCCGAGTATAGTTTTGAAGCAGGTGAGCAGCAGCAGGAAATAAAAGAGGTAAATGCCGGAAATACAAAGTTATCTGGATGAGGTCTTTTATATAACAGTTCTTCGTGTTGGTCCATTTGGAGAGTGAAAAAGAGCGCTTCCAGTGGATATGAAAGTGTTTTACGAATGCTCCAGGGAAGGCTGAGTCAGTGCAGCAGTGGTAATCTTAGCTAGTGCACATCTAGGAAGAAGAAAAAAAAACTAAATCGGAGAAAATGGCTTAGAGGTGAAGCCAGACGTTATACATGGATGGATCCAAAATCGACTTGGGAGATTTTGATTGGGAGCGGATTGTCGTGCATCACTGAACTAACAAATGTCTGTGTTTCGTGTGGTTTCAGTGGGAAGGTTAAGGATTTCGTTTGTATGTATGCTTGTATATGTGGATTACCGTCTGTGTCTGTTTGTATATGTCAGTATTAAAAGCACGACAATGAAAAAAATGCAAATTTACTGGGAGACAGAAAGAAATGCAAGGGGTTCACTGAGGAACAGGAATGATAAGGACAAAAAAGGGGAACATTGAAGCAGATCGGATGAATGGGATAATGGCAGGGGAGGAAGGAGACATGGCAACTGGCAGAAAAGGGAAGAGCTTTAGGGAAGGACAGTCACCATAAAGCAGGAAGGAAACGATCCCGCACCACTATGCACGTCACTTCTATGGATGCACAAGAACCGCTCTTATTATATTTTATGGGCAGGAAACGTGCAATTGTTGCTTTTTCGTTTATTTAGAAGAGGCAAAAAAAGAAGATAATACTAATACCACACATGTGGGCCTCACTGCTGGATTTTAGTTGATTCCCATCATGAGTGTTCTAGCGGCATCTGCGCTAGGGAATGTCCAACTCATAAGGATGTCTATCCATAGGCGTGTACTTTGCTTGTCATCGAGAGAAATAAGCTATAGGGGTTTGAGCTTTAACCCAAATACATCTATTATTTTCAGTCGATATGATTCTCTCTCTCTCTCTCTCTCTCTCTTTCTCTCTCCCTAAGTAGAGAAATCCATAAGATGTTCAAGTAGCTTCGTCATAAGGGTGAAAATAGTTGTTATTTTGCTTTATAGCCTCAACCACTAGCATGCATCGTAAACTTTAGAAACAACACCAGCGTTAGTGATCATGCACGTCAAAAGCGTCTAGGCGCCTCTTCATTCAACAGAGGGTCACTGCGGCCGGCCTGGTCGTAACGTAGCCACACGTAAACACTTTAAATACAGGTCGTCGATCCTCGGACAGGAAACCCACGGCATACCGGCCAGCGGTCCACGTGGTGAGGAAACCGCCCGAGGGAGCCCTGCCGACCCACCTCAGTCCATCCTTCGGAGGTAGGACGAGGGTGTCATGAGGATGAGCTTGTACACTTGAGAGGATGGTGTTTTTTACTGTATTTTAGTTTTCTTGTCGACTGAATAAATTGATTACGTATTCTGCCTTCAATTGCTGGATGCATTTTTCATTCAGATTGTGTTGATAGTGATAGCGCAGTTGGAAAGTTTTGACATTGATTGTAACTATTAAAGTGGAGAAATTGACTAGCATCTCTTGCTAGTGATTTAAGTCCTTGCAGGCAGCGCTACCAGTCCTGTTGCGGTGCTTGCGGTTTGCGTGAAGAGTTGTTATCGGTTGTTTTTTAAATAACATAACAAGTGGAGCTGCAAGCGAAGATAAATTTATAATAAGGAATTCCAGACGAAAGCGATTTGGTATTTCCGTCCTTTGTGTTCTTGAAATCGTCAGTATGATCATTGGTCTCGTTGGGAAAACACACAGTCACGGTCAAAAGTCTTGTCCCATGACAAATTTGGAAACTAGCCCATTACGAGATGCATTGCCTGAATGTCAAGCCGCACTAAACAGGTACTGGGAAAGGCGATACAGAATATCAAAACAAATTTTGTAACTGTTTTGATGCAGCCAAAGTGAATAACGGAGACATAACAATCAGGTAAATAAATTGTACCGATGCGAAGTTTATTGTACGGCAGCAAGCCATAGTCGGTTATTTTGGGAACATTGATAACAGGACACAATACTATCACTATAAAGACTGAGGGACGTAAATAAATAAAAAATAAAGATAAGAAAACAGAACAGAGAAATCGAGGCATTTCACTTTTTAAAAGTTGGTTATAAACAATAGTTTGAGATATGTGATATCAAGGTCCCATTGCCTTTGTTTTGGCAGCGGGTGATAACGGCGTGTGGGCTAGGCGGTGCTTTGTTGAGACTTGTGGAAGAGGAATGATAAGTAGAAGAAGGAGCATAAGTAAAAGAAGAAAGAAAATTAATTAAGAGATAAAGGAAGATAAGTAAGATAATAAATTAAGGGAAATAAATAAAAACAAGGAGAAAGACAAGTGAAATAAAAAGGAGATAATTAAAAGGAGAAGAAAAAGAAGTTAAAGCAGAAGGGAAATGAATAAAACAAGAGGAAAAAAAACGAAGAAGGAAAATAAATAAAACAAAAATAAATAGAAGTTAAAGAAGCAAAAAAAATCGGCAATCCCTTATAATGTGAAGCTTCATGGGAACTTGTAGATAACTTCTTGTAGAACCTTGACAGTTCACAGTGACTTTGAACAATCTGAGGACTTAATGGAGACCATGAAAAGTGAAAGAATTCCTACGTCACGGTGTTATAACTCATTTATGGTTATGACTCTGCACTGCGACCTGTTATGGGGAAATCTGATACATACCAACAGCACGCAAAACCCGTCGGGGAGGGCGGTGAGTCTTTCCATAGAGCGAGTTCGTGTGTGTTTGTGCGTGAGAGGGAGAGTCAGAGGGTGACAGCGAGAGAAAGTAAGAGTGGAAAGAGGGGGTGAGAGAAAAAAATAGAGAGAATAGAGATGGAGAGGGAAAATAAAGAGTGAGAGGAAAGGAGGGAGAGAGAGAGAAAGTGTGAGCGAGTGAATGACAATAGGATGAGAGAGAGAGAGAGAGAGAGAGAGAGAGAGAGAGAGAGAGAGAGAGAGAGAGAGAGAGAGAGAGAGAGAGAGAGAGAGAGAGAGAGAGAGAGAAAGAAAGTCATAGGATAAGAGTGAGCGAGTAAGAGGACGAGAGAGAGAGAGTGAGGGGATGAAAGAGAGGGAGTGAAAGGATGAAAGAAAGAGAGTGAGAGAGAGAGAGAGAGAGAGAGAGAGAGAGAGAGAGAGAGAGAGAGAGAGAGAGAGAGAGAGAGAGATAATAGAAGACAAAATAGTTTCAGATATACCACAAGAAAACACCTAGTTCCTCTGTGACTGAGGCGGTGGCAGTAGCAGGGTTCGTGCAATTAGGAGACGCTGCATTGTTTGTTTTAATGATGGCAGGCGAGGAATGCGATGACAGGAAGCCCAGCGCAGCGACACGACTCTCATTACAACTTTCGTTATTGTCACGGACGGTAATGGCATAGTTGGGAGTTCCAGGGCTGTTATGCTGGTCTAGTCGGGGGAACTTGGCTGCATTTTCCGGTTGTGCGGTATGTTTACTGCGGCAGGGGCTCTCGCAGGTTGATGACCCATATTATCATTGAAAATAGACATCAACTGAATGGTAAACGTAGACTTGCAGGTCGGCTAGCCTGGTATGTGTGCGTACAGGCTGTAAAAATAAAAGGCTTCACGGTGCCTGTCGGGCAGGTGTCGCGGCCGCGGTGGAATGCGCCGGCAGAGCAACGCAGCTCCTCCTCCGCACCTGTCATTTTTTCGGAGGGTTAAGTCTCAATGGAGAACATCTTTGTGCAGCGACGAGGGAACACGTTTGGGATTTTCTCGTCTTGTTAGAAGATCGAGTTCTTCACATTTTGACAGCGAAAGCCAAGTTCACAGAGAGCTCAGCGGATGTGTAGGTTTTGGTGACTCGCGCGTCGCCGCGTTGCAGGCGTGTAGTGTGGCTTTGTGTCTAGGGTACGCCAGCGTGAGGCGGTGGGGCCCGAGAGAGAGAGTGGGAGTGACGCGGAAAGGAGTCCTAATGGAAGTACTTACGGCAGCGTCAGTGATGGGCGGGTGGCACTTAGTCAGGGGAGAGGGGCGATTTATAGCATTCCTTGGCGAAGGGGAAGGGCGATAGTCGTGGGGGCTGTGGTGGGCGGTGGCACTTGAGGGGGGGGGGGCATTCCATCCCCGAGAGGAGTTAGAGGAGCAGCAGGAGTCGAGGTGGAGATAGGAGACAGCGAGCACTTAGGTCATAATCGAAAGAGCTGAAAGATTCTTCGTGAGGTTGCGGTGGAGGTCGCAGAGGTGGTGTTGTGAATGGAGGTGGTTGGTGGGTAAGGGAGGGGAAGGAGGAGGAGAGAGATGGAGCGGAGGGTGGAGAAGAGTGAGGGAGGGGAGGGGTGAAGAGAAGAGAAGGGAAGGGAAGCCGCGGTGATGGTGATGGGCGTCACCCTCGTGGTCCCACAGGGAGGCTGCCACACGTCTTAACTTCCACGTCTGTCTCGCGGCCCTCTGCGTCCACACTTCTTTGTTGCTCACCTCCCTGTTGCTTCGGCTGAGATTATGAGGATTATTATGCAAATGACTTGGCTGTGTCGTCAGAGCTGCTCAGCCAGGTGCTGCGACCCACGGACATTTGTTTCAGGATGTGTCAGTCTGCGTTCATTGGTTTCATGCTTATTGGAATTCATAATAGAAAATGTCTGATGCTTGAAACTCATGCCTCTGACATGGTCCATACATAACTTGCGTTTTTTGTATAGAAAATTATTACGAATCAGGATCTCAGGCCAGGTCAGCCAAGATTATGATATTAAAGATGTTGAGGTTAATGCTGTCAGTTTGATAAATATTATTTTTGTAGGATGGATGCAATAATAACCAGCCACCGTGTTCAAATTTATAAAGTGAATAAGTAATAGATATTTATATATTTATTTATGAACCTATTTCTGTCTGTTTATCTCTCTCTCTCTCTCTCTCTCTCTCTCTCTCTCTCTCTCTACATATACATATACATATACATATACATATACATATACATATACATATACATATACATATACATATACATATACATATACATATACATATACATATACATATACATATACATATACATATACATATACATATACATATACATATACATATACATATACATATACATATACATATACATATACATATACATATACATATACATATACATATACATATACATATACATATACATATACATACACATACACATACACATACACATACACATACACATACACATACATATATATGTATATATAAATTCATTATTATTTAAGGAGAGGGACTTGTGTGGTGTTGACACAGACGAGAGTATTTCCTGTGAGGCTTAAAAGTATGTGGGTGTGGAGAGTCGGAGTGGGAGGGAGAAAGGGAGAGGGAAGTAGAGAGAGACAGAGAGGGAGGGATAGAAGGATAGTTAAGAGGATCGAGAGACAGAAACGCCCATGCGTGTATGTATGTCTTTGTCTGAATTAACAGCGGCTTGTCTGCAACGGATGCAAGGCGCGTGTAGGCATGTGTGTGGGCGAGTACTAGGAGCCGCCATGACTACCAGAGTCCGGAGAGATTTTGCCCTTTTTCCGCGAGTCTCGACCTTGAGGTTCAGGGCGGCTGCGGTCTAGACTCCCCGGCAGTCGTCCCTCCCCACTCGCTGTTCCCTCCCTCCCTCCCTCCCTTCCCTTACCTCATCGCGGAATTTCACGCAAAAAATAAAGGTCTCGGCCGCGTGAATTAAAATGTTTTGCGTACCTAATTTCGCATAGCAATGGCCATCCTTTCCAGTTTAGGGTTGAATGTTGTCGTTGTGTCGGTGTGCTAACCACCGCGAAGAAATATTAACGGAAGATAAGCCACCAAGGAGAGAGAGAGAGAGAGTGAAGAGGTGAAACAAACAAATACCATCTGGTTGTTATGTTCTCTAAGCCGCCCACGGTGGGTGTGAAGGTGGAGAAACCAGGGACTAAGAAGGAGAAGGCCAAGGATGTTGATCAAATCCCGCCAGTAAAGCCTTTTGGCCTTCTGAATATGGTACATTTTTCGCCTTCTTAGGATTATGTTCAGTGAATTAAATTCTGCATTTGTCTATTTTTCTTGTCAAATTTAATTTCTTAAAGGATTTGACGTTGGTAACTGCTGGCAATCTGTTACTGGAATTCGTTTTTATGATATACTTTGGATAAATCTACTAAACTATTTTCGCCCGCGTGCCCTTCCTCTAAACAACCCCTTGAGGTTATATATAAGTAGCTGTCTATTCCTTTCCTCGTTTCTTTTACCTTGATTTCAAGAAAGAACAAAGGTAAGCTTTCCTTCCCACCGCACCTCCGCATTACCAACAATAATTGTGTGATAGGTTACGG
>BOPN01000726.1:166523-179023 GCA_017312705.2 Penaeus japonicus | reverse complement strand
CCCTCTCTTCTTCTCCTTCCCTCCTTTCTCCCTCTCTTCTTCTCCTTCCCTCCTTTCTCCCTCTCTTCTTCTCCTTCCCTCCTTTCTCCCTCTCTTCTTCTCCTTCCCTCCTTTCTCCCTCTCTTCTTCTCCTTCCCTCCTTTCTCCCTCTCTTCTTCTCCTTCCCTCCTTTCTCCCTCTCTTCTTCTCCTTCCCTCCTTTCTCCCTCTCTTCTTCTCCTTCCCTCCTTTCTCCCTCTCTTCTTCTCCTTCCCTCCTTTCTCCCTCTCTTCTTCCCCTCTCTTTTCCTCTCCCTGTCTTCTTCAACCCCTTTAATTCTCCTTCCTTCCTTCCTCCCTCCCTCCGTCTACGTCTACCTCTACCTCTGCCTCTGCCTCTCATTCTCTACTTTTCTCTTCCCAACCTCCTTCTCCCCTCTCCCCTCACGCACGCACACATTCCCTCTCATATCTGTTTACATGCGTGCGGATCCATGCACCTACGCATGTTCATACATGACGCCGCCCAATCCTTGCAACACAAATACGGTTGGATAATACATGCTATTCCTTTCCCACGAGACGCTCCCAGAACTTTGTCTTAACTTTTCCCTCTCGAGTACTGACTGTTTCTTTTCGAGTACTTACCGTTTCTTTTCGAGTACTTACTGTTGCTTTTTGAGTACTGGCCGTTTCTTTTCGAGTACTTACTGTTGCTTTTTGAGTACTTACCGTTTCTTTTCGAGTACTTGATGTTACTTTTTGAGTACTTACTGTTGCTTTTCGAGTAATTACTGTTCCTTTTCAATTAACTTACTGTTCTTTCTTGATTACTTACTGTTCTATCTCGAGTACTTACTTAGTTCCTACTCGAGTACCTACATTTTCTTTTCGATTACTTACTGTTTCCTCTCGAGTGCTTACTATTCCTTCTCGTAGTAACACTCCTCTTTTCGACGACGGTGAAGTCAGCTGAGCCTTATTTTCCCATTATTATCCCGAGAGTGCGTGATGTCGGCCGACCACGCGTTGTTTTCATGTGTTTACCGCTTGGAACTCTGTGCGTTGTCTCCAGCATTGCCAACGGTGGTTCTCCACTTTTTTTTCTCTCTTTCACTTGAATTTACGACTGTGATTTCCAAGGCAGTTGCTATTTTTTATATTTTTTTCTATACTTTGTTGCTTGTTGTTGGCTCTTATTGTCATGGCTTTTCTAGTTGTGTTAATGCTTTGTTTTTGTTGGTTAGGATGAGAAGAAACAGTTGCTGTTGATAAGGTTTGAGGTTCCATAAGTGGTTGTATAAATGGTTGTTATAATAAATTATAAATGGTGTGGATAATTAAATCAGCTATTATAAATTATCCAGAGTATTACTACCAAAGCCTTTTGTTTTCTGTTAGCACTTTCAAGAGACCGAACAAAGGTTGACGTTGAAGAGTATATAGACGTTGTCAGGCCGCTCTTCACAGGGGGTCGAGCAGACGAGTGATGTCACATCCGTGGAGCGTCTAAGGAACCTATTGTTGTGGCCGGGCGCCGTCCCCCTCCCCTTTCCCTTCCCTCCTCATTTCCCTAGCTCTTTCCACTCCCCTTTCCTTCTCCCTCTCCTCCCTTTATCTAGCCCTTCCCCTTCCCTCTTCCCCTCCCCTTCCTCTTACCTCCTTTACCCTCCCCCTCCCCTTTCAGACAGACAAAACATGGCCTTCGCAGTGAATAATGCAAGTTGTCGCGACTCTTTCCTCTACACAAGAGGAAAGCGAGTGAACAGTGATGAGTGGGGGTGGAGGACTTGGTTGTGTGCGTGTGTGTGCGTGTGCGTGAGAGTTTACGTATATGTACACGTGAGTGCATGTTTGTATTCATGATTGCGCTCCTGTGCAACTATATAGATAGACTGGTCTTTCTGTTTATCTAGACTGGTAAAGAACAATGAATCAGGTTCAGTAAGAGTAGGAATCTATTGAAGTTATAGTCTGGTACGACAGCCGTATAAAGTCCTGTACAAATCTCTTACAAAACGTGTTTCGATTTCTGTCTCGAACAGCCAAATGACTGTTGATTAGATTAGGAGGTTTCCGAAGCTTCATTTATGGATCCTTGACTGTACAATGTATGTATTCATGCAATACAATACAATGATGGGGTATAGTCGGAGGGAGAAATCTAGGGCTGTTGAGCATGACCTGCGCAAGCCGTTCATCAATGCGGTTAGACTCAAAATGGTGGGAAGGAAGACAAAAACAGAAAGAAAAAAGGCAAAGTCACAGAGGCGAGGAAAAGGAATAGTTAAGGGGAAAGGAAACTGCTAAGAGAAAGAAAAAGGATAAGTGATAGGGGGTCCTAGCAGATAATGATGATAAAGGTAAACAGGAGACGGGAAGGAAAGGATAATGAGAGCGCTGGAAGACCGATCCAGGGAAATTGCGGTTGGGGGGACGACTTATCAAAAAAACAATGTTATTGCATTTTAGAATTTAATTAAATGATATTGTCCAGGAAAGGAAGTCTCCATAATGGATGGCATTTGCTAAAAGTAAAAGAGTCTTTTTGGTGGTAATTGGCTGAATCAACCTCGATCATGGGAGCAGGCAGCGAGCGCCACTGACAAGCGGAGACCACCGGAAGATGATGATGTAGCACGGCAAAGACCCTCCCTTACCCCCTCCCCCTCCCCCTCAAACACACCAACAAACTACTCAATGAAAAACACCGTCCGTTGGAAAGGAAACGGGAGGCGCTCGTAGCGTGTTGAGCACAGGAAGTAAGGAGGGCACCGAAGCGAGGTCTGCCGTTGCAGGTACCAAGAGAGGAAGGAGGTTGGTAGCCGTGACCTGCGGAGGAACACTTGACCCGCAGTACCCTTAGAGCACCCCCCCCCCCCTCTCCTACCTGAGGATTCCCCTGTATCCCCAGTACTTCTTGTGTCTCTACTACCCCTAGTACCCTTAGGACGACCTCTGCTACCACCACATCCACTACCACCAATACCTCCACTACCCCAGTACCTTTCCCGACGCCGACAGCTTCCTCTTGGCCTACCAGCTACCAAACGATGTTTTGTTGCTGAAGCTCCCCCGTCACTGTGCTTGTTTTTTGCGTGTTCAGGAACATGGTCTCAGTCTCAAAAGTTCTTTTTTTTTTGGTTCTCCAGCCATTGTCTTTGTGCTTATTTACTACTTCCTGTCGCTTCAGTATTAATAGACGAACTTTCCCTCTCCGGTCTTTTATATACCGTGATCCACTATATATTTATGACAACGAGCACATTTTGTAGAATGTGATAACTGGGGTGTATGTATACTTGATTTGCCTTAGAGTATGAGTTACTGTTTTAGTTTTGACCATGTTGACTATTTGTGTGTGTAGTTATAACATCATCATTCCAAAATACACCACCATCCGCTCACAACCGTACGCGTTATGTACATAATACATGATGTACATACTAATCGAAGCGGGTATGTTGTCTCTGGGTAAATTGTCTGTATAGGGAAATGGGAATCGGTGAGTGTTCTAAGTGTGGCTGATAAGATAGGATGGCAATGGCATGGCATTTAGGTTTCCTTTCCCTCGAGGTTCTATCCCTCCCTCCCTCCCCCAGTCCCCCTCTCTCTCTCACTCCTCTCTTTTTCTAACTCCTCTCTCTCTTTCTTACTCCATTCCCGCGTCTCTCCTCCCCCCCTCCTTTTTCTGTATCCTCTCTCTCTCTCTAACTCCTCTTTTTCTAACTCTTCTTACACTTTCTTATTCCTGTCCCATTTTCTCTCTCCTCCCTTTCCTTTCTCTCTCTTCTCTCTCTTCTCTCTTTTTTCTCTCTCCTCTCTTTTCTCTCACTTCTCTCTTTTCTCTCACTTCTCTCTCTCCTCTCTCTCTCTCTCTCTCTCTCTCTCTCTCTCTCTCTCTCTCTCTCTCTCTCTCTCTCTCTCTCTCTCTCTCTCTCTCTCTCTCTCTCTCTCTCTCTCTCTCTCTCTCTCTCTCTCTCTCTCTCTCCCTCCCTCTCCCTCCTCCTCTCTTTCTCTCCCTCTCTCTCTCTCCCTCTCTCCCTCTCTCTCCTTCCTTCTCTCCCTCCCTCCCTCCCCTTTCCCCCTCCCCCTCTCTCCTCTCTGCCCCCTCCCCCTACCCCTCCTGTCGTTCTCCCTCTCACCCTCTGTACCCCCACCCGGCTAGGGCGGCCAAATACGGCAAGGAAGTCTTGTGTTCCATCAACGCTGTCCATGCATGTCACACGAGCCACGACATGACCGAACGCTTGTTGTTGCGGGAGATGGGGAATGGAAACAAATGCACAAACAAATAAAAAGACTTAGGGAGAGGGGCAAGGAAAGAAGAGAGGAAAGAAAAAACGGGGGGCGTCTGGCGAAATCTGCGTGGATGAATAACGTAGGTGGAAGTGCATTGATTATGTAAATGCAAATAAGCCCTGTACGATGGAATATGAAGGAAGATTCGCTACATGGGAGGATTTGTTGCAATAGGGGAAGTTGCAACACCGGCATAGGTAGGCAAGGATTTAAAATGGGCAAATTCGTATGCAACATACTTCCTTCCGTTGCAATGGGCAATGTCGTGAGGAGTGGGTTGCGGTTGCCCCCTAACCGGAAGCTTCATTTCTCTGTCGTGTCGGGGTGTTTCGTAGAAAGGCCTCGAGAATCTTGGCGATAACGTGTCCAGGTGCCTCGCTCTTTACACGCGTTGGAGTTGATTAATGCGATTGCGGTTGTTTTCTCTAAATGGAAGTATGTGAAGAAGGGATCGTGTTTTGGAACGCGTCCCCCCCCCCCCCCCCCCCCTTCCTTCCTCCCTCGCCAACATGAATGCGTCGTGTGGGCGTTGCGTACGTGTCTCTGATGACGCCCGCGATCCGTGTTTGGCGAGCTGCTGGTGTAGCGCCACGCCGGGCCCTTTTTAGCTTGGCGAGGGCGCGAGTGCAGGTTGGACTTCGCCTTGTCTTGTCTTGTCGTTTCCTTAGCGAGCGGAGGCGTCTTCATGCGCTTCTTCGCGCGAGATGAGCGTACGCAGGGCAGAGTCGGCGTCACGGAGGATAAATATGGCACAGGCGAAAAGATTGTAGATGATTTAGGGAGGGGATATATTTATTCGGTAGAAGGTGCTGGTGTCCCGAGATTCATTTACATATTTATTACGTATTTTAAAGAGGTATTGTAAAATGCTGCCTACATTCAAGTTTTTGTTTGTATTGTGGGCGCAGGAGCTTTGTTGCTTTCATACGTATTTTTTTTATTTTTTTGTAACCTACCTGTTTCGAGGTCTCAACATTTGCTTTTGTTATACTTCTTTCATTTTTATCCCTTTTGAGGATCTCAAGGATGTTCTTTGCAATATCTATCATCACAGTTATCCAGCTGTCGGTAGTGGCATGGGTTAAGAAACTACGAGCAGTCTTGTCTTTGTGGTAAGGGAGCGACCAATCATTGTTTAACCGAGGACAGTGTTTAGTGGTGTCTGTAACAAAGACGAATGAACCAGCACGAATTGAACCACTTCGGTCAGCTTGTACTAGTCCTAGGCTTAGAATTCGTATCGGAAGTTCAGTAATCGATTAGGATATAGCCTTCTGGATCTCCTTTTGATGAACTGCATGTGCTTTACCTCTGCGTTTGGACTTCCGCGAGTTTAGTCATGATTGAGCATCTCCAGCGTAGATTTCCTTTCGTATGGTAGGTGTGTATTACGTGAATTCATGTATGTCTTCTGTGTTCTCAAACTTAACAACGCTCAAGTGCGTGTCATGTATTTTCTCTTCCATTGTATACCGTTTTTTCGCGCGATATAGTGTCACGGGGAATGACATGTCCGACTTGTGTTTCCCAGGGGTCTTGGGAGGCTATTGTTTGCGCCGGACGGAAAGTGTCTGCGGGGATTTCTTTATAGGTTACATTTCCTCGACTTAGAAATATGATTTTGTGTATTATTTATTTATTCATTTTGCATTTTGGGGTTGATTTGGCGGACATGTATAATGGCACACAACTGGGGGTGCTGATGCAGCTTGATATCCAATGCGTAAATCAGGGATTGCCTGAAGTCCTGCCAGATGCCACTTCATGATTACAGACTAGGCTAGACCTCCGAGTCAGAATCAACCTCAAATGAGTCGCAACTTGCCTCCGTCGCTCCAGACTCGGGCGGAAGTCACGGAGAGCCTGACTGGAGACTTAACTGAGTTATGGACCACAAATAACCAGGATATCCCTTCCGTGCGGTTCGCCCGCGGCAAGTGTAGGGGGAGTACGTAATCGCCCCCGCAGGACGACGGCAGAGCGCCCAACGTGAGGGATTAGAGTCGCGACAGGAAATTACGATGATTTAACCTTGGCCGTGCTGATGCGGCTGCGGATCATCCTTAGTGCGGCCCAAGATTTCCCTCGGGATGTTAACTCTGATTTGTCTGGAGTCCCAGCGCATTAGCGGGGATTTTTACTGCGAATGTGTTGGCTTATTTCTTCCGTCATGTCCCCTGCCATCGCCATAGCCATTGCTTGTTATTAAATTCGTATTAAGAAGGACATGTAGATAACATAGAAGTTGAATTCGGGAATTTGAGTCAAGGAGCAACCAGATACAGAGATTGCATTTATACAAGAAATTGAGGCTGGGATGCCGTGCAGCAGATGGCAGAGCATGGCATGGCAGATGGCATGCGGGCGAGGGCGCCTCATGCACCAAGTCCTGACAAGGAGGCTTGGTTAGCGGTGCTTGGGATTGCTCAAGGATAGGACGGACTGGCCAGAGGCGCTGTAATAGCAGTGGACTTCCCTCGGTTGGGTAGTTAGTGAAACTGATAGTGAGACAGGTGCCGTAACAGTCGCGAACTAATGAATGGTTAGTGCTTAATTGTGTATGAATGGGTAGGACTGGAAGGGAAGAGGGTTATGACGGAAAATGTCTTACCTCCTCCCCCCCTTCCTCTCTCTCGGCTGGCCGTTGGCAGTCGTCATAAACCCATCGATCCCGGTTCGCTGCGGTAAGCCTCGCCAAGGCTGAGACGGCGGGGGATTAGGGGCCGTAGATGATGACTGCCGTTTTGTTGGTGTTTCAGGGACATTAGGAAAGTAGGTCTGCCTAGGAATGGAAACAAGGTGACTGTTATGTATATATGTATATATATGTATATATATGTATTTATATGTACACACACACACACACACACACACACACACACACACACACACACACACACACACACACACACACACACACACACACACACATATATATATATACATATATGTGTGTGTGTGCGTGTGTGTACACACGCGCGCACATACAGGACCCTGGAGGGATAGTGAAGGCTCCCGCCGTCGCCCAGGGAAAGAGAGAAAGTCGTCCTGGAATAACGTCTAAAAAATGTTTGTCGCCTTCAAGGTCAAGCCGGGGTTGGCGGGAAGGGGCGGGGGGCCTGTTTCACACGTTTACATGCACGCGGACACGCCTCCTCACTCTGCTGTGCGGACCTTTCGCCTTTGACAGAGCCTTTGTGTCCAGTGCGTCCGTAGTGTTTTGCTCTGGCCTTTGGCCGTCGTTTGATAATGTCCTTTTCATCCTTGGTCTCTCTCCCCGTGAGTGGCTCTGCCTTCCTCTTCACTCCTACTTCTTCTAAGTTTCGTTTCCAAGTTTCGCTCGAAGTTTCACATCCACCCTCACTATCATAACAATGTCAATATTAGTGCCATTCCTACCGTCGATGGTGTTAACACGTCTATCTTATGAAAACTTATTCGAATTACTACATAGAGAAGCATATCTCGCCTTTATTAAGTGGCAAATTTCAACATGCTTCGGTGTAATACCAGCGTGAGTGACAAAGACCAAAGCTAGCAAGCAGCTCGAGGTTTGCGGTGGCAGTGCTGGGTAATGGGTGGGTTGTGGGTGGTGATTTTTGTGCAAGTCAAGGAGACTCGTGGCTAGGGAGTGAAGCGGAGACGGTGGTAAGCGTGCTTCTTCTATACCTTCCTCCCTTCCCTGCTCGTGTGAATATACTTTTTTTCTTATCTTTTGCCCTTGCCAGGGTAAAAACGATGCATGCTCGTCCTCTTTGTGGAGCATGTTGATTTGGAGGGTCTTATGAAAAGCTGGATATTAATTGACTAAAGCCTCTCCTTTGCCTCGTTGTTTGTAAAGTGAAAATCCCACATAGGGTACCTGAGGATTTGTGAGTTGATCCTAATTGCCCCTTGCCTTTGACCTCCGTGTTTTTTTTAAGGATATAACGTATGAATAGCTAATCGGGTACTGTGCTAACTTGCTCTTTTTACATCTAGGCTTTGATATCATTATCACAGTTTATTTGCTTATTTTATTTTTATTGCTTCAGTGTTTATGGTTTAATGTGAAACTGTAAAGGGAGGGAAGACCAGGCGGTATGAAGAAAGGATGTATGTAGGGAGCTTTATACGTAGATAATATCAAGGAGCTGGTGGTTTGGTACGAGAAAGGTAGACGTTTTATGTTAACACTCTGAATACTAAACAGGTAGGATTATTTAACAGAAGTGATGTGCCTACGTATATGATAACACGGTCAAACAATACTTCTGAAACTTAAGGGAATATAGAATGAAATGTCGATATTTATTTGACCAGTAAGAATTAATGGAGACGTTGTAGATTTCGATCCTCTACTGAAATGGTAAATATTTACCGGCTTTGCCACATCCACATCTGTTTATTGTTTTCAGATGTATGATTAATCTGTTCAGCCATCCCTCTGAAAGAAAGAGAGAAAAAGACGGGATGAAATGAGGTCCCCATCACTCTGGGGTCGTGAGAGGCCTCTGTCATGGAGCCAATTATAAGGCTGTCACCTCCGCCTTCCCCGGTTGTCGAGTGTTACCAGGGCCTCTGAGAACTGTTATCGCCTGCTGTTGGTGTTTCTTGTAGCACGCTGAGCAGCAGATCAGATGTTTGTTGCATAATTTAGGCTGGGATAACGTGGCCAAGATGCCGTAGGATAGGCAGAGGTGTGTGGTAGGAGGCTGGGTGAGGCGAGGAAGGTCTGGACGTTGTGGAATGCCGGGTCAGTAGACAGCGAGTGAGTGTATGGAGGCAAACATCAGCCGTTCTGGACCTCGAGACCTCTGCTCTAACCATCGGTGTCCTCAGTCTTGAAGAGAAATTGGTTACTTGTCCCGTTTAATCCCATCTTTATTGCCTTGTTTATATAAGCTTCACGGGTTATTGGTTACTTGCCTCTCTCGCTTAATCATGGATCGTTTTCAGTCTCCACCATCCCGTCGCTCTGTTTACAGTTTGCATGGTCGGGCTGGCTTCTGTTGAAAGTACAGGGTCGAAGGCACAAAGGGAGTTGTTTATATGCTCTACTGTGATCTTTTTATGGTCTGAGATGCGACTTAATCCCGTCCCTTGGTGCTGATCCTCACACACTCATGGGGGATAGGAGGGTTGGGTAGGAAGGATGAAGGGAGGAGGCTCCGTGCGATGTGGAGGAGCTACGGGATTACCGGAGATCCTTTCATGGGAGGTGGGCGGAGGCGGGGCAGAACATCTCATTGTTGGAACGTTTTCTTCTTTGGGGGATTGGGGACTGGCACTTCATCCATCTTCCTCTCGTGGGGTTAACCCTTCCCTGCCGTCGAGAATTACGGAGCCCTCTTTATAATGTGAATTATGACTCCACTTCATTGATGTGATGTTATTACATCTTCATCATCTCTGTTGCTACCCCTGCTATTAGTATTGTTTCATTGTTACCAATTATTACTGGTTGATAGCTTTTCAGTGAGTACTGACAGAAGAATTATAAAGAGTTGCAATTAACTGTTCTGTTTTTCTCCACAGTGGCGGCGGCACCCTTGATCGCCGAGCCTCGTGGCAGCCCCAGGGGAGCACCAGCGGCGCAGAAGCCTCCCAGGACTCTTCCTCTGGCGAGGCCACTGTCACCGAAGCCAGCAGAGGCGCCTCTCCTTCCTCCTTCAGTTCCTCCTCGCGGGGCGCGTCGTCCGAGTCCACTACCCTCACCAGGTCCTCGGCGGGCCGGGCCTCCTCCAGACGGTCTCCGTTGCCGCGATACCCGTCGGCAGAGAGCCTCACCTCCTTCGCTGAGTCGCTAGTCAATCCAGGTGGTGCCGCTTCGTCCTCGTCCTCTTTGGTGCCAGCCAAGAGCACGCCCTCGCTCCACCAGAATGCCGCCCACGCCCACGCCTTCGCTAGCAGGAACTCAAGTGTGAACGCTGCACTGCACGCCTCCAGGTGATGACGCTTTCTTGTGCTGGTACCGCGGGGCTTCGTCCCGCACACCCACTTTGTAATTATTTGTTTCATACAATGAGAGGTGGCAGGGGTGACTCAAGGCCACGTGCCCAAATTGGACGTAAATGTTCGTGAATCGGGCGACCCTCTGCGGGTGCCGTCCCTCTCGGGTGCGATGCCTTGCGTCCTTCACACTAATTCCTAATGGTTGTGACGCCACGAATTGTTGCCTGTACACGTTATAAGATCTTGAATGTTTCGCTCAGTAATATTTTTTCAATTATCATTATTTTTTTCTTTGATGACGATACCAGGGATAATATTTACATTCAGGGTCAACAGAGAGGTTTATTTCATTGAACAAATATTTTCTTTTGATACTCTTGATCTAAAGTGACAGCTAAAGATTATTATTGAAATCTTAGGAAAACAAATCTACTGTATTGCTCATGCACACGACATAAATCATACACGTTTTTGACAGTGTGGGTGCTTCTTTTAGCTTGGGTCACTTGAACACAGGTGTATCCGCTGCAGGTAGAATAGGAACAGGTAACGTCCCGTACAGATGACCTCTGAGAACAGGTTTCCTTCGTGCAGGTGACACCCAGTGCAAGTTTTTCTGATACAAAGCAACTGCCTGTAAATGTTTGATGAGCGCAGATGTAACGGCGTTTTCCCCTTGTTGTGCACTTGTTTTACGTCCAGTCGGTTGAGTTTGGTGCACTATGGAATCAACGTTTGATGTCCGAACAGTAACTGCCATTGGGTTTGTCGATGTTTTCAATTGAACAATGGGTCTTGACATGCAGCATGCCATCTTTTCTTTTTGTTTTATTTACCTGTATCTCTCTTAATTCCTACTCCTTTTTTATCTCCCATATCTTCTATCTTTCCTTCGATTTATCTTAGCATCCTCGATAGCCTCGATGGGACATTCCGTAATATTCCCCTTGCTTCTGTCTCCTCCAACATAGCCCTCATGTCCTTCAAGTGTCTTCACTAATACGTACTCTCATCCCCATCTCGTTTCGCCGGAAGCGTTAGTCATCCGACGTGCTAATCATGACGGCCGTGACAGTACCCGAAAATAGGGAGAAAAAAATAATGAATGACTAACATTATTAACGAAAGGAGGGGAATAATTGCTACACTAGGAAACGCGAGATGGTTTTTATACGGTTGACTATATGGAAGGAGAGAGACAAAAAAGTTGCTGTTTCATCGACTAATACAATACCGCGAGTAAATTGGTAGTATGATGTCACCCTCTCTGTTCATTGGCTGTGCGTTATTTCAACGGAGCGAGTTAGTTCTTGCTTAGACGTAATGAAGAATTATAGCCCCATTAATGAACTTAGACTGTGAATATTCCAGTAGTTGTTCTGGTAGATGCTAATTGTGTTGGTTTGTACGTGTCATCAACTGTTGATTAATAGGCAATCAAGCCTCGCTACCAATTAAGTAAAGAATGCTAATGAAGAGGGCGTGGGGATAGGGCTGTCCGACGGCCCTGCCCGCCATTAAACTTCTTCCGACGCTCCGGCATGGATTCGAGACGCTTTCTCTATCCTTCTCCCTCTCTTTCTCCCTTAACCTCTCTCTCTCTCTCCTCCTCCTTCTCCTTATCCTTCTCCGTTAACTTCTCTTTCTCTCTCCTTCTCCCTCTCCTCCCTTAACCTCTCTCTCTCTCTCTCCTTCTCCTTCCCCGTTAACCTCTCTCTCTCTCTCTCCTTCTCCTTCTCCTTCCCCGTTAACCTCTCTCTCTCCTTCTCCCTCTCCTTCTCCCTTAACCTCTCTCTCTCTCCTTCTCCCTCTTCTTCTCCCTCTCCTTCTCCCTTAACCTCTCTCTCTCTCCTTCTCCCTCTCCTTCTCCCTTAACCTCTCTCTCTCTCCTTCTCCCTTAACCTCTCTCTCTCTCCTTCTCCCTTAACCTCTCTCTCTCTCCTTCTCCCTTAACCTCTCTCTCTCTCTCTCTCTATCCATCTATCCATCTCTCTCTCTCTCTCTCTCTCTCTCTCTCTCTCTCTCTCTCTCTCTCTCTCTCTCTCTCTCTCTCTCTCTCTCTCTCTCTCTCTCTCTCTCTCTCTCTCTCTCTCCTCCCTTTCCTTCTCCTTTAATCTCTCTCTCGCTCTCCTTCTCCCTTAACTTCTCTCTCTCTCTCCTTCTCCTTTAACCTCTCTCTCTCTCTCCCATACCCCTCTCTCCCTCTCCCACACCCCTCTCTCCCTCTCCCTCACACCCTCGCTCCCCCTCCCCCTCCTCTTTCCTCAACCCTTACTCCCTCATCGCC
>BOPN01000726.1:126523-154023 GCA_017312705.2 Penaeus japonicus | reverse complement strand
CTTCTTCTCTATCACCCTTCTTCTCTATCATCCTTCCTCTCTATCACCCTTTCCCCTTTCCCTTCCCTCACTACCCTCTCCTCTTCCCTTCCCCCTACCCCATCCTTCGTAGTCTCTACCGTACCCTACTCCATCCCACTTTCTTTCTCTTAACTCCTCCCATCCTATTCCCCTTCTCTTTCTGTGTCCCCTTCCTCATCTCTCTCCCTCACCCTCTCCAACTCACCCTTAATCTCAACCGCGTCCTCCCCCTTACCCTTCCCTACCCCTACCCCCTACCCCCTACCCCCTACCCCCTCCCCCCTCCCCCTCCATCGAAGAGCACCGTACTACTACCACAGAATCCTACCCTCCGCCCTCTGCCCTCCGTTCTATACCCTCCGCTCTCCACCCTGCACTCTCCACCCCCCTCCCTATGCCCTCCACCCTCCACCTTCTGCCCTCCATCCCCCACCCGCCGCCCTCCGCCCTCCGCCCGCCGCCCACACCCCGTGCCACAAAGTCAGGAATCTCGTCTCGTGGAAGCGCCCGAGGGTTCCGTTGATCTGGTTTGCTCCCCGGCCGCCCGTCCCGTCTGGCGCGCGCTCTTGCTCTTGTTTTACCCACTCCATAACATACTTTTTCGGCCGCGCTCTCCAGGTGGAGGTGGATGGTGGGAGGGGGAAGGGTGGAAGGTGGAGGAGGTGGACGACGATTCTTGGTCCTCTTTTAGCAAGGATCTTTGGTTGTGTGAATCTCTCTCTCTCTCTCTCTCTCTCTCTCTCTCTCTCTCTCTCTCTCTCTCTCTCTCTCTCTCTCTCTCTCCTCTCTCTCTCTCTCTCTCTCTCTCTCTCTCTCTCTCCCTCTCCCTCTCCCTCTCCCTCTCCCCCTCTCCCTCTCCCTCTCTCTCTCTCTCTCTCTCTCTCTCTCTCTCTCTCTCTCTCCCCCCCCCCTCTCCCCTCTCCCCTCTCTCTCTCTCTCTCTCTCTCTCTCTCTCTCTCTCTCTCTCTCTCTCTCTCTTCTCTCTCCCCCTCTCTCTCTCTCTCTCTCTCTCTCTCTCTCTCTCTCTCTCTCTCCCTCTCCCTCTCTCTTTCTCTCTCTCTCTCTCTCTCTCTCTCTCTCTCTCTCTCTCTCTCTCTCTCTCTCTCTCTCTCTCTCTCTCTCTCTCTCTCACACACACACACTGTGTGTGTGTGTGTGTGTGTGTGTGTGTGTGTGTGTGTGTGTGTGTGTGTGTGTGTGTGTGTGTGTGTGTGTGTGTGTGTGTGTGTGTGTGTGTGTGTGTGTGTGTGTGTGTGTGTGTGTGTGCGCGCGCGCGCACGCATGTCTGTGTGAGAGAGATATATATTGAGTGAGTGAGTAAGTGTTGTTACTGTTACGAAAATGGTTGGTAGTTGGTGAGTTTATTTCCCAAGAAGGACCGTGACTTATTCGCGTCTGCATCTGCCCTTGTCTGATTCTGGGTAATATCTTCAACACTTGAGTCGCAGCAGGTCAGCACTTACTCTAGTGCTCCTTTACTCACCTTGAGATGCGGTCAGATGTGCTTAATTGATACCGATGCATTTTATCGCTTTGCCTTCCTCGCACTACTCGCTTGCCGGACGACGAACAAACAAAAACTTGCATGACGCCCCGCATGTCTTCCTCCTATTTGGGAGATGATCAGACGCGATACTGTCCTCGCAGAGATGATCAGACGTCATAATGACCTCGCGGAGATGTTTAGACGTGGTCCTCGCCTCGCAGAGTGGATCAGGCGCAGGTTTTCCCCTTCGTGGAGATGACGAATCGGCGCCGATGCCCTTGCCCGGATATGGAGTAGAGTCTTGAGGAGGCTCGACACTCGACTCGAAGAAATGTCCAGTGGTATCTCTCGGAGCTTTTAATTTCTTGAGCGGATGTGACGACGCCTTGGGCTTTTAATCGACTCACTCGACGGCTTGGACAACTTGGCCAGGGATTGCGCCTCTCGTTGCAATGCACGCATTGCTAGGTGTGAATGACTGAAGAACTCTTTTGCATTTCGCACAGGCACCGCAGGCAAATGTTTGCGTGCTTTTTTTACCAGCGTTTTGGTATATGTCTGTTTTGGTGTTTGTTTACGATTATATTTTTGTTTAGAACGGATGGATTACATCCAACTGCGTTACCAGATGTTAAAAAAAAATCTTCTTAAGATTCTGATAGTACTCAATACGCGACAGTAGCAAGGCGTGTGGAGAACGGCCAATGTGTGCACCGGGGAACCAGGACTCTCACAAGGTCCCGGGGTTAACGATCCTACTAGCCACGGCTGCAGCCTTCACCTTGGCACATCAGCGCTCAGACCGACTCCTAAACATCGGTACACTGCCGATACTAGTGGCATTAGGGCGTAAAACACGGGATCTAGGAAGATATGATCTCTTTCTTACGAATACAGTTTTGGATATAAACTTGTGAAGTAGAGTAACTCCTTCGGAAGAAAACAACGTGGAATGAGGGATAGAATCACTTTAATATGAATGCGTTTGATAGTAAGAAGTGGCTGGAAGACATTGGATAGCTTTGGCTGCGTGGCGGTTGGTGGTAAAGGGTGAATGAGGATGTAGTGGCTGGCGGTCTCAGGCGATTTGTCCCCTTGCGTAAAGTTGACTCGCTCCGGGCCCTTCTCTCCCTACCTCGTCCACGCTTGTTGCCGTCCGAACCGCGGCCTCCTTTGCACCGGACAGGCACAGCGCGCCTATTTTACAGCCGCACTGCTTCCTCGAGATCGCGCTTCGGAGAATGACGGGCTGCCTTGTCCCTGCGATGGAAAACGAGGTTCTTGGCGGAAACGATTTGCTGGGAGATTGTTGGTCGAAAAAATAATTAATTGAAGTCACAGGCAAACACCTTCGCACCACGCCCACACCTTCACCTTCCCTCCCCCACTTCATCCTCCACTCTTGCTCCCGAATCAAGCCCCCACCCCCACCTTACCTGCAGGCAGCTTTCGACCTGATATACGCTGAGTCATACTAGCTACTAGCCAGCCTATCCGGTCGACTACTTAGCGAACCTTCATTTTTTTTTTCCTTTTTGTTTACAAGACTAGATCTCGTTTATTTTCCCTTTATGTTGTAGTGGCTAGATTCTCAAGCACTCAAGCACGCAGCTATATATAGAGACAAAGGAGCTGACTCCCCCCCCCCTTTCCTCCTCCCGCTCTGTCGACAGCAAGGAAGGGGAGAGGGGGGAGGGGGAGGGGGGAGGGAGGCCTTTGACATGGGTTTCTCTGGGGGAAGGTACTGCAGAAGGGAACACTTTTATTCACTTTCTTGGCGGCTGTGTATCTCGTCGGTCCGAGTTTACCCTTGAAGAAAAGTTAGGCAGGACTCGCTGTCGAATTTTGCAAACCTGTATTATCGGCCTGCAGAAAAGAAAACTCAGGAAGCAAGTAGCATACCAGCTCAGGACCCCCCTACCCCTCTCCCTCCCGCCTTCGCTGCCTTGCTAGTTCTAGCGATGACTGGAGGGCAAATATTAAAAGTAGAATATTCCAGTCCTCTCCCCCTCCCTCCGCTCTCTCTCTCTCTCTCTCTCTCTCTCTCTCTCTCTCTCTCTCTCTCTCTCTCTCCCTCTCCCTCTCCCTCTCCCTCTCCCTCTCCCTCTCCCTCTCCCTCTCCCTCTCCCTCTCCCTCTCCCTCTCCCTCTCCCTCTCCCTCTCCCTCTCCCTCTCCCTCTCCCTCTCCCTCTCCCTCTCCCTCTCCCTCTCCCTCTCCCTCTCCCTCTCCCTCTCCCTCTCCCTCTCCCTCTCCCTCTCCCTCTCCCTCTCCCTCTCCCTCTCCCTCTCCCTCTCCCTCTCCCTCTCTTCCTCTCTCCCTCCCTCTTTCACTCCCTCCCTTCTCCTCCCTCTCCCTCATCCCTCTACTCGAAAACATGTCTCATGACTGTTTCCCGATAACGAACATCCTTGGAGTAGGAAAACTGACGGCATTAACATACATTCGCATTGTTACGACTACAAGGACACTGACGCGTCATTGTTGGGAGGAAACCGAAAATTATAGGGAACCTGAGAAGGTCCTAATGCCTTTTTCTATTCCCTTACTACCTGGGGAGACAATAAAGAGATTTTGATAGACACTAAGACCAAATGGATTCTCAATAGCCGTTAAAGGTGATGTGAATTGTGAGATTTTGACATACACGTGTGGATAAGAAAAGGCTGTAGTTAATGCAGCTCCGATCGTAATATTTTGATAAGACATTATGATGAAATGGATTTTCAAAAGACGTAAAAAATGAGTCTCTTTTTTTCTGTAAAAGTTTTGCATACATGCCCTGAGGAATATGCGATATGGAGAGAAGTCAATGCAGCTCTGGTCGCCAAGGGACAACGCAGTATTGGGTCAACTCCCTCCTTCATAAATACTGGCAGAAACTTCTCCAAGCGGCGCTGGTGCGCAAACACTCTTCGCTGCCGCCTTCGCAGCAGGATAATGCTAACCCGCGATGCTTGTTAGGTCGATGCGCTCATTGTGCCTAAGGATACCAAGGGCCTTAAGTGAAGCCCACGGTAATGGACCCAGCCTGAGCAGCCGAGAAGGAACCTGCAGTCAATTAGCCAACCTGCCAAAATGGGGACTGAGTGTCGCTGCATCTTTTGCAAGCCTTTTCTCCTCGTTTGGCTCTCCTCTCTCGTTACTGCGGTCGGAGTCGGCTTGTTCAGGGTTCACTGACGCTTCATAACGCTATCCCTGGGGAGCATTTGAGCGGCCTGGGCCCGGTCGCCGATCCTCTCTTAACATGCACTCTTCGTATACTGGCAGAGTATGCACGACACAAGCCAGCACGGTGTTCAGACGAGTCCAGTTGCCGTTATCAGTGTAGTTGGAGAAGAGTTAAATAAAAGACCTCGTCGCACAAATGTGATGCATTGCGATTACCCCGCGGCGACCAAGATGCTTGCCTGTTATTACCTGCGGACCTACGGGATTCATCCGCTGGTCTGCGTGTGCCTGCCTCCTTCTGTAGTCACTGTCTGGGTTATTTATATGCATTCCAATCGAGGGAAGTGAATGACATCTTCATCCTTGTCTTGTTGATAAGCAGTAAAAATGTAATTAATTTCCCAACAGCCTATGTCCGTTCTTTGCTTTCATATTTGTGTGTATGTGTGTGCAAATGTATGTTATGAATAATGTTTAAACCCTTTTTCCAGGATACATTTTTAAATATTCGTGTAAAGTATCACATTATTTTTCTCCAGCCTCTGTGCCTCAGCTTCTACTAGCGAAGGTGACCCTGCAGGCCCTATTACAGGCTACTGCTGTAAAAGAAAGATTTTTTAAATTTCGGAACTCATTTGCCAGTATGAGTTCCGGTAAACCGGCAGAATGCTTTATTATATAATGTTAGGAAAGGAGATCCGATGAACATCAGCACGTCGCTTGTTGCAGCAGTGGCCTTTTGCGAGGTAAGGGATGTCGCATGGCCTTATGAAAACGATTTTGAAAGTGGCATCGATGCCTCTGCATCAGAGAGCATCATCAAGGACACCCAGGTTAATTTATGCACGTTCATTAGGGCGTCGCTGGTCGCCCCGGAGAATGACCCTTGCACATTATACGAGGTTGTTTACACTGATTGCCGATTATCCCAGCGCGTGCCTTGCCCTCCCATTGGTTCCCTCCTTGTTGCCCTTTATGGCTCGGCCCTTGCCTTTGCGTTAGATATTTCTTCTTCAGGTCTGCCTGCTGGCTTTTCGAGCGATTTATTCCTACAAATCCAGCGGTTTATGGCACTCCTTCGAACTTCTTCCTTTCGGGAGGCTATGCGGAAGAGGAACACGAGTGCAGAAAGCAGAAGACGGAGACAGCAGTTAAGATGAAAGAGTAGAGGACATACTTGCCATGGCGTTTTTGCATGGCAGGGCCGTGCGTGATGTAAGCAGGCCCGCCCACCGCTTGTTAGTGATTTGAGAAAAAAAGGTAGTGTTAAAAAATCTAGGAAGATCCTGGTTGCGTTGAGGCCGGGGAAGGGGAAAGAACGAAAAATGAATTCTTGCTTTAAATTGATAAAAATATAATTGGAGATGAGGAGACTGCATGCGACGTAAGAAAATCCACGAGGCATTCAATGTCTGCATTCCAATTAAGAAGCTCCATGAGGTCCGATTTCGTGTCCTGAAATTTTGTTACAGTGCACTGCCTTCACCAAAAAGGTTTTCTTGGATGCTTAAATTTCTTGTTAGATGTGTCGTCGGTGTTGTTGTTTGGACTAGAGTCTTGAGATATGGCGAAGCACATCCCATTTTATGTGCCGGATAGTTGTTATAAAAGAGACGAGATTGCATGTTTTAAAGTACACGAGGACTTATATGTAACCGTCCATTCATTAGACTGGCATGTTACACCCTTGGCGTAGGTCCTCTCCAAGCCTTTAACGTGCTGCGCCGAATGCTGCGCCACCGTACACACCGATACAGATCTTGCTGCAAAGCGCCTTGCTTTGAGGGATGAGCAAGAGCACGTGCAAAGGTCAGGAGGGAATAGTAGCACTGGAACAACGTAGCATCGGCGCCGCCCACAGTGTTGTCTGGCGGCGGAGGTGGGGGGGAGGGTGCAATGGCGGCATGAAGGGTCATTTCAAGGCTACCTGCGGCTGCCCTCACTACACCCCCTCACCTATCGACCCTTCGTACCCATAGCCATATCGTGGGCCTGCGTCGAGCCTCCCTCGAAGCCCAGCTAGTGGAGGGAGAATGGCGGTGGGCATATGGGGATGGGTAAGCTTAGACGTCGACAGGGTCTAGGTATCGCGGGTGTGCGGCGGGGCAGAAGGGGTACTGTTGCTACCCAAGGCCAGTGTGCGTCGCCGCCAGGTAATGCAGCTACACGACCTTAACTTCCAGTCGCCACAACCATTACCTTCACCAGAAGCAAGACATTTTGGGAGAGTGAGGAACAAGCCCGGGTGTCTTACGCAAGAGAGTGAGAAATCTCATCAAAGGGATGCAACTGACAGAGTGATGAATTACACCAGGGAAGAAAGGCGAGGTTAGGGGGGCATTACCTGGCAAGTATAACCGTGTACAGCAAGACCAGGGCGGCGGTGGCGCTCTCAGAGTGTGGGCGTACAGCTACTACAGTCCCGCCGGAGCAGGCCTGCTGCACTTGCCGTGGAAGACAAGGTTGTTGCTCTCACCTGAAGTACGACCAGTGACTTGACGCAGGTCCTGACGGGTCCCTCGAAGGTCACCGTGATGGCAAGCGTCGCGTGGTGGTAATTACATGCAGAATACTGGTTCTCTCCTCATAGCCGGGTCGTCATCAAGACGACGAAACTCGCCACGCCTCCGCAGCCTCGGCCTCCCAGAAAACCTCACAGCTCAGCTCTCCTTTCTGCAAGAGCAGGGTAATGGGACAGCACACGGAACATGGAGGAAGGGGCAGGGGGAAAGGTAAAAAGTTGCAAAGGAACTGGGGACAAAAAAGCATGGCCAGGAGGGATGCACTGGTTTTGTCTCAGCATTGTCTTTGCTGCACACCAAAAGCAAAGCAGTTTTGAAATGAACTTCATACTTATTTCGCGTATTTCAAGAGTCATTATCCTGCCAGCTAGATTGATCGACAGTACTCACCAATTTAGTTACCGGTAACTTTAAGTCTTTTAAGCTATTTGATGATCTCATTACGGCTACTCTTTACTGACATATGTTAATGGATATAAGATTATCATTGCAATGGATATGATTATCTTTATTAAATCGTTACACGATAATGTTTTTTTATTAAAATTGCCATTGTTATTATTTTATTATTATTGATTACTATTACACGACTATCGATGTGACGAGGATAGTTTCGAGAACGATCCCAGGGCGCGCCTTGCTAGTAGTCCCTTCCCTCCAGGCTATGAGCATGACGCTACTGACGAGACCTCCTTTTGTGAAATGTCACCCGGTCGTCGACGGGTTGTAGGTGACTTGGATGGCGTTGACGACTGCCTCGGGAGAACGATCAGAGGCTCGGCCACACGCTCTTAACTTTTTATATAAGGATCTGTCGCAGTGTTTTGACTGTTGGTTGGCTTTATGGATTTTTTCTTAGAAATGTTTTTTTTTTTTATACGAGCAAAATATGGAAGGATGAGGGATGTTGCGATCGTGCAAGAAGTTCACCGTAGAAGTGGCGGAGTAACTGATTTTGCATGCTTGTTAAAAAATTATGAAGCAACAATCGATATGTGTTATCCTCGTCAGTTTATGCAATTTCAGAGCCGAATGTAACGAGCTTATAGCGTGCCAAAGCATAATGTGGGCGTGGCCAAGAGCTGAAGGTGGGTGTGGTCACAAGCACGAGGTGGGCGTATGAAGACACGAGGAGCCGGGGGCGGGTCAGGTCACCGGCGCCAGATGTACGATGCTGTCCGATCTTACCATCTCTTTTTTTAAGGCTGTGATGCGCAGATCTGATTTATGGGCCTCGAAATGTAGATTTATCGTTGTTATAATGTGGATTTATCGTTGTGGTAATGTGGATTTATGTAACTTGCCCGACGGAACGTGTCGTCTCGGGGAGAGAGGTTATCAGCAAGGTCATTAACACGACATTATTAGGATGTATAGAGGCAAAAACAGAGACAGCACTCACCAGGTCTTCATTTGTTTTGACTTGGCAGTTCAAAGCTCTTCATTAATATATTTTTATTGTTATTATCTTCCTAGTTTTCCCATGTTGCCAGGCCTGTTGAATTCTTACCGACTGCTGCGTAATGGATGAAGTGCGACATGTTCTAAATTGCAAGTCTCGTTACCACGTCCTTGCTTGCTCCGTGGATTAGCATCTTCACCTTCGCAGCCTCTCGGTCGCGCGGAGGACGTCATAAAAAGGAGATTAGCGACGCCAGAAAACGATGTCGAGGGAGGCTGGTGATGGGGGATGATGCGGTGGCGATACGATCTCCGCGGGGCCCTAAAGTGACAAGGTGATTTATGTTGAGGCCGCTCTCCTTCTGGATGCAACGCGCATGACCAGCCTCGGAGACTAGGAAGGGGGAGTGGGGGTGGCATGGAAGGAGGAAGGTGGCGGGGAAGGGTGGAGGGAGGAGAGAGGAAGGGGCCAAGGTATGGCATGGGAGGGAAGTGAAACAAGAGAGGAAGGGAGGAGGAAGAGGCCTAGGGGAGCATTAGAGGAGAGAGGAAGAAGGAGGGAAGGAAGGGGGGGAGAGACCACGGGAGGAGACATTAGAGGAGATAGGAAGAATGGGCGACTGCGCTGACACAGAAGGGTAGGGGAGAGAAGGAATGTGGAAGGGAAGAGGAAGAGGCCAAGAGGTGACAATTATAACGCGTTCTTCTTGACCGATAGTAGCAGAGCGAATGATAGGAGGGCGACAGAAATGGCAAGTAAGAAAAGGGAATGTGTACGATGCGATGTTGATGAGAGAGAAACATGTAATATCACTATAACTAAAGAAAGTGACCGGATGGTATGTGATACTGATCACCTTTCGTTCATAGCATTAGCTTTTGGAGGTTTCAACTCTTCAACACAGTCTTCAAACTCTTGGTTTTCGTACGAGTTCATCTCGAGTCCTGGATCAGGTTCTTTCAGCAGGTTAGCGGATGGAAAGATCCATCTTTCTGCCAGATCCTTGCTGTTTAGAGTGTTGGCTTACTTTGGAATGTAGCTGTGCAACAGACTCGTAAAACATTTTCCATTGTGAATAACAGAATCGAACATGGTAAACATAACACTTTGAAACGCGATACAGTGATATGGAGGCAATGCCGAGCGAGCCCTTAAGTTTGAAAAACTTATTGCTGCCGTAGCAAACAAGTTTTCTCAAAAATTATGGAGGAGGAAGGATTGAGAGCCTACAATGTCAGACCGTTAGCTTCTGGTCGATTCAAAGTGAGCCTCAGGGTCTCGGTTCCTTTCGTCGACCATCTTGGACCTTCCGTCATTCCGCGCTGCCCGGTCGGTGGTGGACGCGTCCGCTTCGTCATGTTAGGATGATCCCCAAACACAGAAATCAACGATGAATAATAACTGCAGCATTCAGATTATGACATCGGTGAGAAATGTTCATTGAACGCGTCAGCAAAGCAGTAGTGCAATTAATGGCTGGCCTATTGATATATGATTATGTGTGCTTTGGTATTTCCTTGCTTCATGATTCGTTCTTTTCCTACCCCTCGATACCATTTTACCTTGTGCCATCACCTGTTGGTGCACAGTAGGTGGTGCTATTTCCTGGAATAGGTATGGATCTCTAAGAGCAGAAGCTAAATCATTTTTCTCCGACTTTTACATATGAATTCTCTGGTGCCGTTATTTTATCATGCACTTATCTTTTTTTTGGCCAAATTCCATACTTGGCTGAAGTATATCGTCTGATATTTTTCTCACTAACGTGTTGATATACTCGCCAAGAGATTGAATCCTAAATTGATATAACTTAATATTTCGTGCGATGTCCTACTAAATTGAAATATACTGGTCATTCTATTAGAGGCCAACATTGGACAAGGGATGTGAGCGACCTGGTGCGTAATGTGGTAGTTGTGGAGCACCTCAGGTCACCCGCCACCTGACAGGAATTTTTAATTAAAGTGGGGCCGTAAAGGCAAGAATTATAGCGAGTATAATGTATTTATGTTGGTCAGATTATGGGTCGAAGCCCGGAGACGGCCCGAGGTGTTAAGGTGGGGTAAGAGGGGCATCTGGGGAGGGGGGATGCAGGGGATCCAAGGAGCGTCTGGCACGCTGTTCAATAATGCAGGGGGAAAGGGGGGGGGGGAGGACAGGACAGAGAGACAGGAATACTATTCTTTATATTAATGTTGGTTCTTTTTCTTCGGTCTGTGATGAGAGTGAAAAGGATAATCAGTTATCATGTAAGGAAATTAGAGTAATGATGTAAGGCTGGCTTAGAAGCATTTAAAACACCGTTTGCCATGTTTAGGATACTTATCTCAAATTTGTGTATACTATTGTTTGCCTAAAATGGCAAAGCAGATATTAATGTATTGAAATATAGGAGGCATAAGAAGTTTAGCTATTGCCTTAGTAATCCGTTGGATATGCCTTCCCCTTTCCTCTCTATTCGAACATGTCTGCTTTTCCGTCTCTCTTCAAGTCTTTCTCTTCTTATTCATCCCTTTCTCCCTTTCTACTTGGAGTGTTTTAATCCTTCTGCCTTGGTCTTCCTCTTCCATCTCATTTCTCCCTACCTCCCTGCCTCGCCCTTTTTGGTATTCGCATCGGTTACCAATGCAGACTTGTCCAGCCGGTCTGATTCTAATGCTCTTAAGGCGTGTGTTCGCAAACAAAAGAAATAAATTTCTTTGTTCTCCGCCTCTAAATCACTAATGTCACGGAAGGCACTGGGATTAGAGGAGCACTTTGAAATCGACATTGATGAAGTATGACCATAAGACTTGCATTAATCGTAATATACGAGTGCCAGTGTCTAGTTACTATTATAGAGGCCGGGCGAAACAGGAAGAGTAGCTGACAAAAATCGATGAGATGAGTGTTGATTAATCAGAGATGACTGTGTTGAAGATCTTTATCTGCATACATTTTCCTTATTACGTCAGCTTACAAGGTTTGACATTCTGCGTCAGCGGCAGTTTATGGATAAATAGTCTCATCTGAAACCTGCCCTAGGCTATCGCTTCCATTTCCACTCCTATTTTCTGAAAGGTATCAGCTGCTATATGTGTCAGCCTTTCGAGAGAACATATTAGGATCTGAGCATTTTTGGAAAACACGATGAGCACCACGTTGCCGTTGCTGCTGCTGCCATCTTGGGATGGAGTACCCCAAGGGGACAGTCCAGCGTGTTGCACGACCACAAACCTGTCCTTCTTTCATAGAATTTATGTTCCTTGCTGCCATAAAGCCCAATAAATCTTTTGTTCGCATTTGTACCACATTGAAAATATATATCGATTTTGTAGGGTTTGATTTATCATTGAATCGTATTCTTAATGCCGGTGGTAATAGTAGTGGGAGTGGTAGAGCAAGCTGCAACCAGTGCATGGGTGTCCTGGCCTTGAGATCGGACCTTGCCCTCACGCCGCCACACTGTTGTTGATGGTGCTGTTACATATGTTACCTTGCTTTCGCAATTGTAATCGTGTGCAACTATGCATTCCCGATTACTTGCAGCTGTCTGTGTAAAGCGCGGATATACTCATCCATTCATAATTAATCGAGAAATGTGGCTCGGAAGACCAGCCATCGTATTTGGTAGTTTATGTATATAGGTTAGACCATCACCCTTGAAATTATGTGATTTAAGGACCCCATCATACGTTGCCTAATGATTTTACAGAGCGTCTAATATGGAAACACCGATTTTGATAGTTCTCCTTTAATTTACGTTTACTGAGAGAAAGTGGGAATACTACGCTGCTACGCGACAGCATGAAAGAAAACGTTTGCTCAGGGGATGGGGGCCTTAACTATTTCTGGTCGTATCTTGTCATTTTCTTTATTTTGCCAGATTTGGTTGCTCCCTAATTTAGGAATTACGTTTCCCTGTGGTATAAATAGCAATTCACACTCAGAGTCATCTTTGGGCAACTGGTTAAAAGAAATGCCTGTAAAATCCGCGATGCTTAACAACATCGCCGATTTTATTTATAGAAGCATTGTCCTCGCACGTACACACCGCATTATGTTTGTTGTTTTCTGTTTATCGGGCAAACATTTATTTTATATATTACATGCTAGATAACATATTGATTTTCCCTCTCATAAATTGCTCTACATAAGAGGATGAAGATATGAAGGCAAAAGATAAAGCACATTGCTTCATTGCTCTCTCTCTCTCTCTCTCTCTCTCTCTCTCTCTCTCTCTCTCTCTCTCTCTCTCTCTCTCTCTCTCTCTCTCTCTCTCTCTCTCTCCCTCCCTCTCCCCTCCCCCCCCTCTCCCCCTCCCTCCCTCCCTCTCTCTCTCTCTCTCTCTCTCTCTCTCTCTCTCTCTCTCTCTCTCTCTCTCTCTCTCTCTCTCTCTCTCTCTCTCTCTCTCTCTCTCTCTCGATTAATTGCATAGAAAAGTTTAACCAAATAAATTGTAAGTGCTCGCTATAAATCATAAATTGAGATGCTGGGTGTACAGAAAGGTGTAATGAAATAGGGATAAGTTATACAAAGGACAGAATTCAAGACAGGAGATGCATCATTGCCGTTTATATACAAAGTGCCTATATATAGCACGCGGCAGCCATTACTTCCGCGTTGAAAGCCCGTCACATCTTTCTTTACCTGAAGGGTGGGGGGGGGGGGGTAGGAAGGAGAGGGAGATGGAGAGAGATAGAGAGAGAGAGAGTGTGTGTGTGGGGGGGGGGGGGGGGGTAAAGAGAAATGGTTAGTAAGAGCTGTATTCATCCCAAGGAAATGGTTTTCCTTTATGAGAATGATAAGAAAATAATTATGACTGGGGGCTATCTGTATATGTAATAGAAAGTCACGAAAGGATTATGAGATTATCGGAGATGTCCCTTTTCTGACGTGGGATTATGGTACTCATGATTCACGTGGGGGAGGATTTGGGTCCCAGCGCTAGAATACTGTCGGTAAGTTGTCGGGGTCTTAAGGTCGTAAACCCTGTCGGTAACGTGTCATGAGGAATGTGGAAGGCATGCGGTGGTCCGTGTCGGGGGAGTGTGTGTGTGAGGGGGGGGGGGATGAGCCGGATAGAAATGGAGGGGGGGGGGCTAGTGAGGTAGACCCAGTAGCAGGTAACGCTGGGAGGGAAGTCCTTGCTTGGCGACCATAACCGTAAACACGACGTCCGCATGAGTTACATGGAGTGACTTCTTTTAGTCGGTGTCACTGTGGTCGGGCAAGGTGCACCCAGGTGGGCGGCTAAATATAAGCGCTCGCGTATCGTTGGCCGATGATTTCGGTATCTATAGTAACGTATTTGACTTTGTAGGTTATATGTACACGCGCGCAAGCACATGCTCACGCACATATGTATACATAAACACTATCACAAACTTATACATACATACATATATACATACATACATACATACATACATACATACATACATATATACATACATACATACATACATACATGCATGCATACGCATGCATACATACGCACACGCCCTTCCACATAACTTAACACCCCCTCATTTTGAAGTATATTGTCTTGGCACTTGTGAGTAGCAATCCCTAATGTTATCCTTTGCTGGTGCCCTCGTATCTGGCTTTTCAACCATGTCCATAGATGTTCCTTTTAAATGTAATTCTTACATATTCCTGTATAAAGTGTATTCAACTTTTGTGTTATCGTTAAGTTCATAATTTTATAAATGGCTGTATCCGTCCGGTGTCCAATACCTGCATATTACCCGCATTTTCCTCTTCAGGGTTCCTCTTCTCCCCTCGTATTTTCCTATCGTTCGTCACCCCTCGTGGGCGGAGTTTGGCATCCTTAATCACCATTCAAACATTTTCCGCAGGAAACGAAAAGAAGCGTTAGATGATCACCTTGCCTGTTTTAAGACAGCGTCGATAACGCAGTGTGATATTGTAACTCGTATGTCAGATACAGATATGAGACAGCTGGACTCCTCTTTATATGTTGTGACAGTTCTTCCACGAGACCACACCGAGGAGATGTTTACATTTTACATTCGTGTACATGTGTTGTCCCCTGGGTGAGAGCGAGGCCGGGCTGTCGGTAGCAGCGGGGGGAGTGGCACCAGCTGGCAGTCGTGTCCCGGGGTGAGCCAGGCCGAGGAGTTGGCGCCGGGGTATGGTGGTGAGGTGAGGTGTGTGAGTGAGTGAGGCGCTGTGTTGTGCGTTGTCCTGGTGTAGAGGGGACGATTCCGAGGCGGTGAGACGGTTGGGGCTCTTTCGATCGAAACAGTAATCAGCGTTTCGTTTCAGAAAAATGTCCAAAACACGAAAATCCGAAAGAAGCCATGTGCATTAATTACTTAGTGATATGTTTCCGTAATTGACCACAGTCTTAATGATTAGAAGTCCCGTGTGTGGCTCAAGCTGTCCTTCATTCCTCTGAGAAGAACCAAAGACATATTTATATTGAAGAAATTCCGGATCATCTGAAGTTATAATTTTGTCTCATTAGTTAATAGTTTGCATCATATACCTAAAATATGCATAGGAAAGTAACATTTGCAAGCCACCCAAACATCTCCAACCCAAAGAAAAGAATGGCTCGCCAAAGAAGTGCAGTCTATCATAGGTAACATTACATAAGCCTGAGGACCTTCGATACTCCCAGTTACCCTAGTGCAATAGGATATATTCCGTACTACATCCCATTACGGCGGTGCTGATCTGTTTGTCTACTGCGAGAGGAAGCCTTACCAAGTCGATATCGAAGCCCCATCGCTAAACCGGATAGCGTGAGCAGTAAGGTAGCTGTGTAATATGGAGTCCTGGGCTACATTCTTCCTCACCGTGTTCCTCATCTACGTGGTGTGCACGCTCTCTGTATTCTACGATATTTTCGTCTACTTCTTTGAGTGATGAATATGGTCCAAGCAACAGTTGTGCAGTATCTGTGTGGGATATTGTAAAGCACGGAACGCGGTAAGGAGTTGAAAGGCGACCGATTTTACAAAAGGAAAATATAACGCTTTTGTGAAGATAGTTCTCGTGTTGCTGGACACAGTATGGCAGGATTACAGACGTACTTCCGCCCGGTGCTGCTTCTTATGAGCGCCGTCGAAACGTCGATGCTTCACCTGGGGAATATCATGTGGTACCAGACGAAACTGAGTCTGCAGGAGATGTATTCGGGGTTCCAGTCCCGCGCCGCTGGGGCTTACCAGGACGCTCGGCGGCGGGCCAGCGTGGTGTACGAGGACATGCAGGAGATGGCCGGGGGCACCTACAGCGTCGTTCAGAGCCGTACGTCCGAAACCTGTCAACAGTTCTTCAACAGAGTTAATCTGGTTTACATCCAGTGCCAACTGAAGGTCAACCTGGCCCTCCATCGGTGCCAGTTGCAGCTGAGCTTGGCTTGCAAAGACACAAAGGCTTGGCTTGGCCAGAGAGCGGAGCAGCACATAGGTGTGCACTTGAAGAAAGTGCAGCAGAAGGCGCTCTTGATGCATAAGTGGACGAAGATCAAGGTGACCAGGTGGAAGAAGGCTGCGGCTGAGACTGCCAAGGTAAACCTCGAGCGCATGAGCCTCAAAGCGAGGGAGTACGAGGACATACTCGACCAGAAACTTCACAAGCTGAGCCGGTCGCCCTCCACCAAGAAGCTGCAGACGCGAGAAGATTCTCAGGTAACATCCTTAGTGCCGTCGTAGCATCACATCCAACCCGTAAATTCTGCCACTGAGGGCAGAAAAATCCCAAGCATGTTGTTAATCACTAGAATCAGTGCGGCCAAACAGCGGCTTTCCTGATCCCGAATTAAGTTCCCCCTCTTTTAAATCGTGATAATATTTATTGTCTCACATTTGGCCTTAACAGTCCCTTCCCCCTCTCATAGTTGATATCCCCATCACCCGAAGCACTTGGCATAAATCGGCATTGAATCCCTAGGTACTCAAGGGAAATTCCGTTCCTGCAAACTAAAAAGCTGTAGGTTTTGGAGGTTGCCCAGGAATCGCCGAGTCGTGGCCACTGATGCTGCGGCCGCGAGGCTGTTGTCACAGTCTCATGGTCAAGCCACTGATATTTTTCCTCGGAGATAGGAGATCCTCGGAACTGTAAATCTTTTCTCACAAGTTAACCTTTCCACGCACTGATTAGTTCTCCTTGATTGCTATTGTGCCGTGTGATCGTCTCACTTGCCGGTTAGCGCCTTATTTTTTGTTCATTAATTCATCAAAATATCTTGAATTTTCTCTTGCAAATCAGACCACTTGGAGACTTGAACCTCGGGTCTGTTTTATATTCTTGTGGTTTCTTCAGCCGAACCTGTCATGATTTTATTGCCGTCCATGAACTAGAATAGACAGACGTGTGTATTTAAAAAAATAATATTTGATATTTTTATCAACTTACCTTCTAACATTAGCTATTCAGGTGTTGAGGAGATATTTACAATGCTTTACACTAAGATTAGTAAACTGGCTTGCAGGATGAATGATCACCAGCGGATCAGACGCAGATGCGGTCATAGTTGACGTTATCACGCATTTTTAGCAAAACGCGAGCTCACAAGGGAACATTTCCGGCTGTCAGGTAGAGAGAGGTGGAGGTTGGAAATAGCCGAGATGGGGAGCATGCGACCCCACCTCCGCCTCTTCACCCCCCGCCCCCCTTGCCCTTCCCTTCTTCCCTTTATTCACGTGTCACTTAGCTCTTCCCCTTCTAACATTCCCGTCGTGCTGCATACCTATATAGTATAGCTTTCTTGGCTTAGATGCCTGTAAGTGGCTCAGGCCCGTCTTGCCCCCCAACCCCACCCCACCCCCTCCCTCAGATGACAGCTTCCTCTGGAAAGAGATAATTTTATTCTTTCTCATAATCGTCCTTACTGTCTTTTATTTTTACCGATTTTTCCGTATTTTTTTCATTTTCTCATTTTTTGTTTAGTTGTTTCTCATCCTGATTACGTTTTAAAGATTAGTTTGAGATTTGAAAAGTTTTTTTTTTTTTTGGTTTTAGTCTCATGATATACGAATATGTTTATGTCGACCATACCCCTTAAGTGTAAGCCTAGCCCGCACCCCTCATCCCCCTTTGTTCCCTACGTAAGCCGGTACTGCCGCCCCGCAAAAAGGGCCGCAACCACAGCTCCAGCATCGCCAGCATCGCCAGCAGCGTCTCCGTCAGCAGCCTGAGCAGCAATGGCGGCAGCAGTGGTAGTGGCGAAGGCGGTGGCGAAGGGGGTTGCAGGGAAAGATGCAAGCTATGAGGCGACGAGAGGGCGGCGTGGCGACGAGCTCCCAACGGCGCTGACAATGTCTTGGTCTGAATGCTATGAATTTCCCCCCTCGGTGTTATGCCCTTTTGTTGTTATGGATGTGAGACTCCGCTCTCTCTCCGCAGGGAACGAAATGTGTGTGTGCTTTGTTTTATTTATTTGCAATTTCTGCACGATGGAGGAAGAAGTCGAGATGACCTGTCTCTTTTTGCATATAGCGTGGGAAAACCGTTGGTCTCCTACCTATGGCTGTGTGTTATGAGTGTGTGCACGCGGATAAATGTCTTATTATTCTATTCTGTATGTATGCCTCAAATATTCTCATCCCTATAAATACCATATTGATCCGTTTCTATAAAGCTCGCTTATACGGGGAGAAGGTAGTGCAACAGATTAAGGTATGAGCTGGCTTTTACGCTGTGGAGCTTTGTGGCAATTGTAATGTAGGCTTTTAATATGTCTGCTGATATTCTGCTGATATCTTACGAATAAAGCGTTTAACAACACAGTGCTAATGTTTTGGTACTAACAGACACAGAGTGTATCTATTGCTGTAAGTAATTCTCTCGGTGGCGCTTGTATATGTTAGCGCCTAAGAGATATTCAAATGATGTATGCTTATTTATGTGTAAATTGAGCTTTCGCACGTTCATCCTGGTATTCTTATATGCTAACTTCACATTACTGTCTGAAGGATCTCACTCTCCACGGACCTTGGAGCGGTAACTACCCGGCAGTCGGAAATTTAATGTAAAAATAGAAGAAAGTCTGGTGCGATTTGCGGGCGTGGGTAAGACACCAGCTGTAAATCATGCTCTCAGGAAAGGAGCAGCAGTTGATGTGTGATAATCCTATGTTGCGGGGCTGTTTTCGCAGATTGAATGGCGGTGATCAGTCTGCGGTTTGGTATATTTCGAGTATCCATTATCTATAACTGTGATTGAAGACATGACGAAGAGCGATATGAGTAAAGAAATGATACAGAATAACCTGCAGAATTGGATAGAGACGGTTTCAGTTTTACCTTTTTGGAGAACGCTGTTGCTTCTGAGACCATGCCATGCCATGGGGATGTATCAAAATAATTTTGTTTGTCAATATTTTTTAGAAGTATAGTTATGGGTAAAGGAGAATATTGGCAATATTTTAAGCTTGGTCTGGCACAGGTCATGTTATTTCAGTCCTGTCATGTTGGCAGTTTTGCCAATTAAAGACATGACAACAACCGCTGCGATTAGGTATTGCCGGTTTATTGCATCGCGGAGCAAAAGTGTACAAGCCGAGAGGTGGGCAGCGGTCTAATTTTCATGCTCCTGAATTTGTAGAATCATTGCGTTTAATTGTGCTATAAAACCTTTTTTATTTTCTTATATTCGGCCGTATCCGGTTTAAAGATACTTCGTTTTGATTATATACTCAGTGCAAAGGCATGCACGAGCGCATACAAGCATTATCAGGCACGCGAACTGTGCGTCCAGATATTAATTCTCATGGAAATTATAGACATACACCCACACACACACACACACACACACACACACACACACACACACACACACACACACACACACACACACACACACACACACACACACACACACACACACACACACACACACACACACACACACACACACACACACACACACACACACACACACACACACACACACACACACACACACACACACACACACACACACACACACACACACACACACACACACACACGCACAAACACACACACACACACACACACACACACACACACACACACACACACACACACACACACACACACACACACACACACACACACACACACACACACACACACACACACACACACACACACACACACACACACACACACACACACACACACACACACACACACACACACACAAGAACACGAAGATACACACATGCACCTCTGGCATACTTTGTGTTTTTATTTTTATTTATCTTTAGATAATAGGGATATATATAAAGAGAAGCAGATGTGAGTGGTTGCATAACTGTTTTTCTAACTACTGCTTTTAGCTTCTGCCTCCGTTATCAATGCATAAACAGTAGAGCCTGATTGAATTAGGATTCGGAGAAGATAGATGACAGTGACTGCAGTGAATCGTTTTTTTAGAGTCTCATCTCAATTCGCTTGACCAGCCTATGATTCGGTGATTCGGCTCCTGAATGCAAATATGCAAATTCATCCCGTCGCGACATGCGTGTCAAAGATAGATAGATGAAATAAAAAAAAAAAAAAAAAGTTTCTCCATCTATATCTGGCCAGCTGCTTTATTCTTGTCCTGAGTTGGAGGTCTATCTTGGCCACGGCCATCTAATATTGTAGTGTGGTGTGAGGGCATGGGCGCTGCGTAGTAAAGCGGTATTTTGGGGCATGAGGTTCGGCGATGCTCTCTGAGATAGTATAGCCGTCGGTGCAGCAGGTTGGGAGTTAGGGTTGACGAACGGCCTCAAAGATACGTACATATGTTAAAGGGCCATGTCCTCCTCGGGCTGGCGGAGGCGGCGGAGGCGGCGGCGCGTCAGAAATGAATGGTGGCATCTATTAGGATAAGCATATCTCGGAAAGACTTCGGTTATGTAGGATACACTTCATCTCGTTGATCGTGTACGTCTGCATGCGTACATATATTAACACATACTGTATTTATATTTGTATGTATATATGTATCTGTATTTTTCTACACATATATGTACAGATATCTATCTATCTCTATCTATACACAGATTTATATAGATATATATGTGTGTGTGTGTGTGTGCGTGCGTGTGTGTGTATGTGTGTGCGTGTGTGTGTGTGTGTGTATGTGTGTGTGTGTGTGTGTGTGTGTGTGTGCGTGCGTGCGTGCGTGCTGCGTGCGTGTGCGTGAATGCGTGCGTGTGTGTGTGTGTGTGTGTGTGCGTGTGTTTGTTCACTGGATGACGAAATGAATATGAATTACATTTACAGCTTGATTCCATGTGAAAGATGAAATTGTATGAGGAATTAGCGTTAAAATTATCATCACACTTCACCTTGACAAAGCCATAAGGACACGACACTAAAAAATGACGAGACATATTCTACTGTGCTGAAGTTGGCACTGCCGCGCGCGTGTTGGCAGACGCCTTGTGCGGCAGAATGAGTGAGCAGCCTCGAGCTTTTGAAGGCTGCGACGCATGCTGTTTATGTTTTGTTTCTTTTGTGGTTTGTTTCATTGGTATGACTGTTATGGATTCTAAATATCTGTTCATTTTTGTTTATTGCAATTTTAGTACTCATAATGTTTCATCCAGTTGTTATAAGTAATTTGCCATGAAAATTTTCGATTGTAATTTTTGTATAGTTTACGCTCCTTTATAACAGAGAACGTAAATTCTAATCCTTCCCGTTTTCTTCAACAGAGCGTAACCCGGACTTCAGTGACGTCATCACAATCGTCCATCTCCGCCAATGAAGACGCCAGACACTCAGAGGAGGCGGAGCCTATCAAAGATGACGACAGGTAAATACTGTTTTTTTTATTTTCATTTGTTAATTTCTTTGTTTTGTTGCGTCAGCTGTAATTATGATAACCGGGCAAATAGTTCGATTCAAAAGGGCATAAAGCTTGTTTGTGGTGAGGATGGTAGTGTTGATAACTTTTTTTTTTTAATTATTTATTATTGTTATTGTTGATGGTACTACTATTTTTACTATTGTCACTATTATTATTATTATTAGCACTATTGATATTGTCATTATTCGTACTATTGTTATTATTATTATTCCTAGAAATTATTGTTTATTATTACTGGTAATTGTTATTACTGCCACTGTTTATCGGCCTTGTTATCTGTACCTCTGTTATCAATTAACGCTTCTCAGAAAATGATCCCGTGTCGACTTTCACTTGTCAAGAACAGTTTACATTTGTAATTAGCAACTGGCAGTGCTTGCCAGTTCAAATTAATATGACAATTAAAAGGAGAGTGACTTCCGTGTACAGTCATGCCGGCAAATATCGCCGTTCGTGGAGAAATGAATGATAATTAATGACAGTATAAAGAATAGATGGTAATGATAATGATGCTAAACAGAAACAATAAACTCAAGCTTCACATCCCGCCAACGTGGCCCAATTTTCACGCGAGATCTTTGGATGCTGAGGTTGGCAGAATCTGAGGACTTTTGCACGTAATTCGGAACAGCTTCATTACTGGAAGAGAGGGAGTGGGAGAGAGAGAGAGAGAGAGAAAGAGAAAGAGAAAGAGAAAGAGAAAGAGAAAGAGAAAGGGAAAGAGAAAGAGAAAGAGAAAGAGAAAGAGAAAGAGAAAGAGAAAGAGAAAGAGAAAGAGAAAGAGAAAGAGAGAGAGAGAGAGAGAGAGAGAGAGAGAGAGAGAGAGAGAGAGAGAGAGAGAGAGAGAGAGAGAGAAGGAGGAGGAGGAGGAGGAGGAACATTCGGAACAGTTTCATTAAGGGAAGCGAGAGAGAGAGGTGTCTGTAATGAGTTGAAAAGTTTCTCTTTGCGTAGAACCCGTTAACGCTGCTTTTCCGTTCGCTTTTTTGTTGTGCTTAGATTTAGGTTAAATGGAATGATATGACGAGGGCGTAGGGGTGGTAGGGGTACCGTGATGGGAGTAGGTCTTTGTTTTACAGGCTTCATAGATCTGTTTTAATTAGAGCTCGGAAAAGAGAGAATTTGAAAAATGATGTATTTGATAAATTGTGATTCGAATAATGTGTTAGAAATTGAAACGAGGGGTGAGCCGAGCGCGCGCGGAGGAATCGTCAGCGACGAGGGAAACACAAACAGGGAAGCGATTGGAGGCAGGTGATAAGGTTAGCGGCGCCCTGATGACGTCGGGCGTGGAGGGCGGACACCCACGCCCACGAGACCTTACCGCAGCTTTGGTGCCCCGCCCACCTCCCCTCCTCTTCCCTCTCCTCCCTCCTCCTCCCTCTCCTGCCTTTTCCTCCCCTCTCCTCCCCACTCACCTTCTTCTCTTCTCCCCCTCCCCTCCCCTCCCCTCCCCTCATCTCCTTTAACTTTTCCTCTCCTCTTCCCTATCCTCTGCTATCCCCTCTTCCCCACGTTCCCTTCCCACTCCTCCCCTCCACTCCCCCTCTAATGAGAGGTTGTTCGCGAGTGTTAATGACTTCCCTACAGAACATTGTCAAATTAGTTATGGTATACCTGAACCACGGAGAGACATTGTAATATAAAACCGCATCCGTAAACTTGATGTTTACAAATGTCATGGTTTGCTTGTCCTCTCCCTCTCTCTCTATCTATCTATCTATCTATCTATCTATCTATCTATCTCTGTCTCCCTTTACCCCCTTACCTCCCTCCCATTTTTTCTCCTCTCATCCATTTCCCTCTTCTCTCTCCTACTTTTCTTTCTGATTCAACTTCCCTTTCTACTTTTCTTTTTCTCAGCCCCTTTCGCATCCTCCTTTCTCGTTATATTGCCTCTCTTTCTCTTGGTCGTTCTCCAATAACTGTCCTGCCTTTACCTGTTCTTGCCCTGCTCTCTCGCTCTCGCTCCGTCCCTCCATCACCCATTCATACATTCATACATACATACATACATACATACATACATACATACATCTATATCTATCTATCTCTCTATCTCCACACACACACACACACACACACACACACACACACACACACACACACACACACACACACACACACACACACACACACACACACACACACACACACATATATGTTTGTATGTATGTATGTAAAACATCTGTTGACGGGTTATGTGTACATGCGTGCTGAACTGACAATTAAGGTGTCAAGATGGCCCTGATGTACTGACGTGAGAATGACGTGGCGAGAGAGGTGTCACGTGCCTTCCGCCCAGGTGATGGTGGTGGTTAGTTGGGGGGGGGGGGTCACTGCGGAAGCATGGCCGACAAAGAATTGGTTTCTTTGTTCCAGAGATTCAGGTTTACTTGCATATTATATTTGTGTATATATGTATATAATATATATATATGTATATATATATATATATATATATATATATATATATATATATATGTATGTCTATGTATATGTATATGTATATTTATATTTATATGTATAATGTATTATGTATATGTATATATGAAATGTGTGTGTGTGTTGTTTGTAGATATGTTTAGATAAGCTTGTATCTATGTTTGTGTCAGTGAAATAGTGAATGCATGCATATGAGTGTTTATGTATGTGTACTTTGGTTTGCGGTCGCGGTTGTAAAGAATTGTTTTGAATGAATCATGTAATTTTACGGCACGAGTCGCCACACAGATTACACAATTTTGTGCTATGGATTTTTTACTGATTTGACTGCGACTGATTAGTAATGAAAGAAACCGAGAGTTTCATCATCCGGGAGCCGAAGGTCCTAGAGAGGCCACACGAAAGCAAAAGGTAGCGCGCACTGGTCGTTTATGACGTCACAAGATCCGGAATGCATTCCTTCCTCTCTATCCGGAATCCCGAATGTCGCTTCGATATCCAGCAGCGGTACTCGGGGCGGACGGGTACTGAACGTTTCCACTATCGGTCGGGTTGGATTCGGGTTAAGTTCGAGACCGGAGGAAAGGGGGACAAAGCGAAAGGCGGCGGGAGAGGAGGGAGGGCAGGGCTGGGGGTAACGGAGAGAGAGGGAAGGAGGGAGGGAGGAGGATGCGAGAGGGAAGGAGGTAAGGGGGCAAGGAGGAAGGGAATGGTAACGGTGGGAGAGGGAGGAGTATTCGAGATGATAACATGGAGGGAGGGAAGTGAGAGAGGGAAGGGAGAAGGGAGGGGCAAGGAAGAACACGGGAGGAAGGCCTGTGATCGAGGTAGGGGTAACGGCAAGGGAAGGAGTGAAAGAAGGACAAGGGAGAGGAAGGGCGGGAGTGTTTCCGCGCTGGTCAGCCAAGGCCTCTCCTCCCCTCTGTGTGCTCTCCCTCGGACCCGTGCCTGGTGAAGAGCAACAGCTTGCTTTCCAAATCGGACAAAGTGTTGCAAAATGAAATGGGACGAGGGACGCGGCGGGTATCGGAGGGCGGAACAGCTCCACGCATAATCTGTCCGTACGTTTGAACATTTCCTGGTAATCTTATCAACCAACCGACGTTACAAACCCCGTAATCTTCGCGATAAGGAGATCTGGGAGGCTGCCACACTTAATCACGAAAACAATACAACGTTTCCCGGAATTCTGCCTTGGAGGGAGGCTGTGTATCTGACGGCGTGGATTCCGGGGGCGGTGTTGCGGCTGCGGCTGCGGCGTGAGGGAGAGGGAGGAGGAAGGGGGAAAGGGGCTAAAGGGGGAGGGGGGAGGAATGGTGTCAAGAGTCACCAGTGTCAACAAAGAGAATCCTGTGACGTCATAACGGCGGGTCCACCTCTTCCTACCCGTCCCTCTCACCACTCCCCCCCCCCCCTTCCCTTTCCCCCTCGGATCACATGGCGAGTTTAAATTCCCGCCACATTTTGGTAACTTTCACTTACTTCTATTCCTCTTTTGTCCGAGCTAGTCAGACAAAATGATAAACATGAAGATCCGAATGTACGAAGGTATTGAAATGCAGTGAGTCACCAATGAGGAGAAGGAAGAAGTTGCAGCGGCAAGGGTGGGGTGGGGGGGTTGAGCTGGGATAGGAGGGAGAGAGACCAGCGTGGAGGGGGGGGGGGTCGGCCGCGGGAGGGGAGGGAGAGTCCCCCAAGGAAACTACAATCTCGGTCCCTCAGTATCACGCGGGATTTCGAACTAGTATTTGGTGTGCGAGCAGCGTCGTTGCGGCTCTGTGCTCGTCGCCATGCCAGTGATGTAGTGGGGTGTGAGACCACGCTGTCTGCATGGCTGTTAGAGTGGTGCTTTGTTGTGAGTGTATTGATAGCCCCGTAAGCGTATAGAACAAATATTGTAATTTTGGGCATTGAAAGTTTATTTGCATGTATTGCATTCACCAAAGACGTTCCTAAAACGAACAGGATGTCGCTTACCTACTGCAGCGTCTACAGGGGATACCAACCGTCTTACCTCAGGTAAAGAGTGAGCCATTCGTGTGTATGTGTAAGGAGAATTGTGAGGGTGCAATATTCATTAGACCATCCTTACCACGTCGGTGTAAATAGGACAGACGCCATTTCGAAATTTGTTCCTGGACAGCGGGTATCGTATTATGTAATACCAAGAGAGAAAGCCTTGTTTACCAAAGTATCTATTAAATTGACATAGCTGTCTCGCGACTCCTATGTCGTCCTTCTGAAAAAAAAAATCATTTTTAAGATAGACGGCATTTCCGAATTTCGGTGGCGGGAGAGCATGGTGACTAATCCAACCATGTCAGGTAAGTCGTTACGGCGTTACCTGGTGGAACGTTGACAGTAACGAGTTACCATCTTGAATGAATATGAATCTTTTAATCGTTTTGATCAGTTTGTGATTAGGTTTCCGTGTGATCTGAAGTAATTCATCATGCAGATTAAGCATAAACGTGTGTGAGCATTAGTGGAAACCTCTCTCACCTCTTGAGCCACCTGGAGCTGGCTGACATTATGCTGCCGTGCGACCTTTAAGGCGGGACGTTTTTGCTCATAGATTTTGCTAGGTTTGTCCATGGCTCACCGTAGGGCTTACACAGGAGCCGGGGAGTTACCTGGATCTTTTTTATGCTTGTGCAGAGAAGGGGATTAATGTTTTTTTTTTTGAAGAGAACGTTTGCTTGGTTATGCCTCGGTATGGCATCGGGATGTACTGTTAGACTGGAGGAAGCAGAGAGTGAGAGGGAAAATGTCGAAAGAGGAGCATGAAGGTTATGTTTAAACATTTAGGAAAAGAAACTTAATTGGCAGCGATGCGGTAATGTTGATTAGAGAAGAAACTGTAATGACGACTGACTGTCCTTGGCCAATCACATTAGGCAAGTCGCTGGGTCGCCTGCAGGTAGGAGACGTGACGCCGATAACCTTGCTATGAAAAGGATATCGGATCACCATTTTCGTGATATCCAAGTCCTGTGCAGCCACTGGAACGTTAACACATTGAAGGGATTTCCTAATTTATTTTTTGTTTAGTTCATTATAATTTTCGACATATTGATATTTATGTTTCACATCCTGAATATCTATAACTCGCTTCTCTTGCATTAATCCCTTTCATCAGTGGCACATGTGCTTCCGCGATGCTCAGGGCAAAGTGCACACGACTCTGCCAGAGAAGAATCCCGTTCCTTAATAAGAAAGATAAACGATTCGTTTCCTGGCGTCAGTGCAGTGACCATAAGCAGTCCCGATAGACAGTATTTTATGTCGAGATGTTTTCGGTGAGCCCTATTGATGGATGAGTCATGGTCTTCAGCCCACGCAAATTTGGCGCATAACGATCCTGATCCTTGTACCTGGGCCGCCCCTCCCTCCCTTATGCAGCTGCGAGGCGATTTGTGGCCACCGCTGAGTGGGGCCCGTGGGCTGAGTAGCCGCTGTTAGGTGGAGACATTTATATGATGCAGTGGTTGGAAGGATGGGTGCCGCCTAGCAAAGGTCATCCGTCCACAGAGGTGGGCGTTAGGGACTAATAAGGAACCGCAGACTCGCCTGCACTTTGCAGGCCGAAGCAAGCGATTCGAACGCTGCCTTCACCTCTGCCGATACTGTTAGATTATGACATGAAGGCACAGA
>BOPN01000726.1:94023-121523 GCA_017312705.2 Penaeus japonicus | reverse complement strand
AAGTTCGGATAGAGGTAAATGCCACGTGACTGATGCAATTGATGTATATCCGTGAAATGTTGGACCGTGACATTTTGGAGAGGAGAGGCGAGGCAAAGGCGTCTGTGGTCAGCCATCACCCGTTCCTTCCCCTTTCGAGAGCCTACATTGTGTGACAAAAAAGATGCCATGATCGTCACGTATCGCCGGGTAGGATGCGATTAAAGGTCTCGGATTAACGGGGGCGATCACAGTTCTTTGAGCATGAGGAAATCTTTCATCAATGATAATGCCCGATGTAAGATTAAATCTAGGTAACATCCCACTCCCTCGAAGAAATTTAAAGAAATAATCACGGCTATGCTCTCATGTTTGTTCTTCTGTTGGTGATCTTTAAACTTTGTATTTATTTACCTTTCTATTCGGTCTGGTGGTTCCCTCTATTATTATTTCTGGATCTTTTTTCGTGTCTCGAGCGTCCTTCATACGTGAAATGGGCGCGTGTGCAAGATTAGCAGGCAGTCCGGCGGCCACAAAATATGCATATTCTTGCAGCTGCGTTTCGTGTAGCCTTTTTTGTAAAAGATGACGAAGATTACGTGTGATTATAATCAGGAGGTTAATTTTAGGAGTAGAATGACGAATCGAACACCCGGAAGTCGATTGATAAATTACAAGTGACAGATGAATAAATGTCAAGATGAAAACACAAACGCGCTAAAATACCAAAGTTCATCATGAAGAGCCGAAAGCGAGGAGGGTGTTAAGATAGACTTGCACGATACATTGTGAATCAGTGCGCATCTCTCGTGCTGTTTCGCTTCTTCCTCTACCTCTGTCTTTACTGTTCAAGTCGATTCTTATCTTTGTCTTCTTTTCTTTGGTTTATTTTTCCTCGTGTGACCTCTTATCTGACCTTTTTTTTGAGTATTTTAACCGTTCTTACTCATCCCCTTGTCCCTCGTAACCTCTCGGTATCTCAACTTAAGGGTATTTACAAGTGGCACTTCAAACTCTCCTTTTAGGAATGTATACACAGAGTGGAGAGGGAATGAGGTATGAGATAGGAGAGGCGGAGGTACTAGTGCAGCACAAGGCGGTTCTCTTTAATTTCTAATCGCAAAATATGTGCGCGTTGTGAGAAATTCGTTTTCTGAATAATTATGAATAATGGCAATTTACTTGATTACGAGAAAGTCAACCGCTGACCATATAATAAGGACGACCGCAGAGAGACCGCAATATGTACCAAAATGCTGGTGTCTACGCTACAATTTGAAACATTTACCATTGTTTACCATCACAGAAAACGGAGCGCCTGGCTGGATGACTTGTCTGTTTTTAGGGCAAACTAAAGCCATGCTTTCGACCAACATTTTACGTCATGATCTTTAAGTATGACGTTGCTGTTCAATTATCAATTATTCGTTGCAATATCATATTGTGAAAATGTGATAAATATGCTCCGGTAGATGTTTATTATCTTGATTGGAAGTTTGTTTTTTTCACGAAAACAGAAGGGGTTGGGGGGTGAAAGAAATTTTAGAGCCATATTTATTCCTCTTCGTATTAATATGGCAAAGAAAGATATAAATGACACGCGGGACGGATATAGGACCATGTCAGACGCCGAAACAATATTTACGTCCCTGGTTCTATCCGAAGCACTTTTATTTCATCCAAATATTTACACAAGTGGTATCCTGGGAAGGGGTTGGGGGGGGGGGGATGAGTGCAAGGGACGGTTGAGGGAAGGGTAGTGGGTGCGAGAGATGACGTGGATAAAAAGAACGGTCGAAATTTACGAAAGGCAGACGGAAGGGGCGACCAACAGCTTTTAACAGTTATGTAGCCGAGTGAATGTCTAAATCCAGGAAAGGAGTGCATGAATTCATTGTTGTTGCGAAGCTGGTTGTTTGGGGCTGACACAATTGTGAGACACAGAAGGGAGGAGTGTGGCGGATGGGAGACATCGGGAGGGAGGGGGGGGGGAGGGAGGAAAGCGGAAGAGAGGGTGGAGCAGGGAGGGAGGGAGGGAGGGAGGGAGGGAGGGAGGGAGGGAGGGAAAGGGAAGCGGAAGGGAGATTAAATGAGGGCTGTTGGATTTGAACCAGATAAGAAAACATGTTTATCAACCATAACTTTGTAATGATTTTTATTTAGATATTTCAGTCAGTGTGTGACGTTTTTATCATTACTTTTTTTTGCTATTTCTTCGCTAGTTGTAATTGCAAATTACCCATTTGATGCTATAGTTGTGGTAAATTGATGCATAGTAAGCCTAATGATAGTTCAATATTTCGCTACTGCCATATGTCGTTGCGTATTCCTTTGCAATGGCACACGCTGTAGTTAGTGCTGTAGTGCTAATGTAGTGTTGTTTGTTACAGCTCGAGCCGCGCCCCGCCCAGCAGGGGCCTCCTGGAGGGCATCCTTCCCGCGTCAGACCTCGCTCCCTTCCCGCCCCTGCAGAGCGAGCCCAAGCCACCCTCCCTGCCCCCTCCCGCCCACGATGAGCCTCCCCCTCGCCCGCCGGAGCGCCCGCCCAAGAAGCCGACCCTGCGTTCCTTGTTCCACGGGCCCAACGCCGACGCCGCCAACGCACACAATGGCCCATCGGCCGCCCACGCCAGCGCGGCGCCCTCCGCTCACCCCAACGCCCACGCCGATAAGAGCAGTAATGACTCTGAGATGCGGCGGATAGAGGAGTCGGCCAACGAACTGCGGAACCTCTCGCCCGCACGCCCATACTACTACCGCAAGCCCCCGGCTCCTGATCCGCCCAAGTCACCGGAAGCAACGCCCGCGGCCCCGGCGGCGCCCACCTCGGCAGTACCAGCGGCGGCGCCTACGCCCGGCTCCCCTCGGCCGCCGCGCTCCCCCCGCACAGCCCGCCTCCACGCCTCGCCCGTTCATGCCGCCCACTTGGTGGCGCCCACGAGTCCGACGTCACGCTCGTCCACGCCCGACCTTCCGCCGCCCCCGCCGCCGCCGGTCACAGACGGCGAGGTAGTGCTCAACGACGACCCCCTTCCACCCCCGCCCACACCCTCGGAAGTGGCCTCTCCACCCTCTGACGCGCCGCCCGTGCCCCCCGACTCCCCCCCGCGAGAGCGCCTCACGGGCACGCCCCCTCCGGTGCCGCGGGATGCCTCCAAGAACATCATCACGCCGCAGTAAGTACCCTTTAACTCCCTGTCCCTGGTGCTGCTTCTGTCCTGCTTATCTCCTTGCTGGCACTCCTCTCCTGTTGTGCCCTGGTGTCAGTTTCAAGTTCTTGTATTTCCTGTTCACTTCTATTTGGTATTTTAAACTTTGTTGTTGGCCTTATCTCTCCACAGCTTTTGGTTCAGTAGGATTAGTCATTTTCAATACCTTTTGGCTAATGATGGGGGAAGTAAGGCGTGTGTTACAACATTGCAACAAGACTAAGGTCTGTGCGGTCCGCTCATCTTGGAGTACGCGTTGCACGTTGATTCATTGTCCTCGACATGCGCAGCCCGAGCGCATGGTTTAATTGTGGGAGACAGGGAAGAGGTTTTTCTCACGATGCTCATAGCAGAACCCCCCCACCCCCCCCACACCCTTTCCAGCCTCTACGGCCCTCTAGGACATTGTTACTGTGATTGCAACATGATGCTACAGTAAAGGTTTTCGGGTGATGGTCAGTCGGATGTCTGTGATTCCCTATCACGACAAGCGATGATGGGTGTAGGAGCTTGCGTGTGTGCAACCGCGTTTGTTTGTCTGTTTCTCTTTCTGCTTTTAACACTCCATTTCTTAACGTGTTAAAGAGTTTGACGTTCTGCTCTTCTGGTTCCTCTCTCTTAACAAGACTATTACGCTTTGTCTCATGGCCCCTCTTCCGTTCATTCCTCATTCGTAGATATCACCATTCTTTCTCTCCCTTCCTCTTTCCTTTTTCTGTTCATCTTCCCCTTTTTTCCTAGTCATCTCTTTGTGATTCTGTTTTCGATGCGTTTCTTTGGTCGCGCACGGCCCTTAGACGGGGAAGAGTGGAGCGTGGCGGACATCGTCCTCTTGTAAGGCGTGAAGGAGTGTTCCGCGGCGGGGATAAGAAGTCGCGGTGCCGTAACACACTCCGGCGACAGAGCGTGGAGCGACTGCGGTCACGGAGAGGGGGTCGTGCCTCATCCACCCGCCACTTCGTCGCCGACAAGCACCTGCCTTTTATGACAGACACGCACACCTGCCTCGCTGCTCAGTGTTCACGGCGCTCTTCTATGGGTGTTTCTGCGTTTGGTCGGCGGGTGGAGGAAAGCGATTATTAATTTGTTTGTCTAAGGTAGACTGATGGATTACCTGATAAGTTAACCCGGGGTAGCACCGACTACATTTCGCATTAATTCGCCCCGAGGAAATCTGCGAGTCACTGGAGGTGGAAGGATAGCTGTGAGATAAGGAGGGGGTCACTGGGTGTGAGACCATAACACTCCGAGTAGTTTTTTTTACTTGAGGGATAATCTGTTGCCTTTATTTGGGAATGAATAGGCAGAACTGTAGATAGCTAGACTGTTACATAGAAACGTTGATAGATAGATAGACATATGCAATTTAGCTTTAGACGGACACTTAGATGCTGAATTAAGAGTAACATCGACCACTAAAGACGAACTATAATATAACAGGAAGAGGCTTTGGTCCGTCTTCTCGCTGCGGGAGGACCGGGGTCAAGGGTCGGGAAGGACGGCGCCCCACGGAGAAGATCTCTGCGGCATCAGGGAGAAAACGCGGCCGACACTTAGGCCGTTATAGCGGATGCGCGGAGGATTCCAAGGTTACGTCCATAAGTCTTTGCGTTTTGGCTGGCGTCGTGATGTGGCCGAATTAGTGGGAAAGCAGAGCCACGGGGGAGGAATGCGACTACGAGAGAGAAACAGAAGCGAGCCAGCCTCAAGGAGGCCTCTCCTGTATGCGAGCCTTGGCGGTAGGGGTGAGGGAGAGAGAAGGCCCACTTTATGCAAGTCCGTCGACCGTATAAACCCTTTGTAACAGTCCTATACGCATACAATGTACGCCACTTTCACACAGGTATTACCTGGCCGGGCTCTACCTTTTTAGCTGATTCGACAAGTGAAAGTTGGAAAAAAGGAAGAGCAGTCCTTCTCGTTCAGGGGAAGGCTTTGTATGACCGGCCATATTTTTTTGGAACGACAGGACAAGGGAACGCGAGACGATTAAGTTGTTATATATATATTTTTTTATTCCCCTTTGTTTTCTTTCTTTTGTTTTCTGCCTGTGGAGGGAACGAACGTATTTCGCCTTTAATCGTTAATTCGTGTGATTCTTTAGGTGATCCGTGCTGGGATGGTCCCAGTCTTTGCAAATGGTTTGTTTACGAATTCTACGTCCATAAACGAAAAGCAAGAACTACGTGATGGTCCCTCTGTATGACTGATGGTTCCATTAAATATTTGTTTCTATTATAACTGGTGATAGGTAGTTCTTGTAGTTCTCTTCAGCCAAGACTACGAGCTTTCTAAGTTCTTCACAGACCATCTGAAGGGGCTACTAAATTGTAGATCCATAATATTCCGAAAGAGTTTGTCGAACTGTCAAACAAGAAAGAAAACCTAGTCTCGGTAAGAAGGAACACACATTATCTGTTTTTGTTTTTGAATGAAACATTAATTTACAAGAAAATAAATCTACTGGAAAAATAAACAGTATATTTGTAAATCATCCACCTGAAAAAAGGAAACATTGTTTTAGCAACGAGGCTGATCACGGGAAAGTAGGCAGCGCTAGCCCGTAGACTTCTTGTTCACAGTGAAGGCTAATGAGTTCATTACAGGTGGGAGAGGGGGATGGCTGTTAGCAACCCTCGACCACTTCCTCCGGCGACGCGACGGCCGTGGTTCCTGGTTTACGAACCCCGAGGCGTATGTGTGTGTGTGTGTGTCTGCCTGTCTGTCTTGTCCCTCATGGCACTTTTAGTCATCCTAGCGTGCCGTTGTAGCAGGATTTCCTCATTTCCCTGTGTCCCTTCGCGGCCGAGTCCCTTGTTTTGTAGAGATCTGCGTTCGGGATTCCCCTATCGCATCCCGATTAGCTTCCAGCTCATGCCCTTTTCCACATTTTACTTCGTCACTCCCTTATCTCTCTGGGTGCTTGGCGATACAGTATGTGCGGTATACGGAGAGGCATTGTTCTTCCCCACAGTATCCTTCAGACTGTCTCCTTTTTCTTTACTTTTTTCCACACCTCCTCCTTGTCTTTCTCCTCCTCCACCACCACCACAGTGTTGACAGGAGCTTTTTCACCGATTCTCATTCTTACATGGATGTTTATTCATCTTTCATTGTTCCTCCGGAGTCTGGGCGGCCTTCAAGAGCTGCCAGGCAGGTGGCGTGTGAGCGGCGTTGGTTGGAGGAAAGAAAACCAATGATTTCCAATTTTCAGTCACACTCCATAACGTCTTAAGAGTCAGTCTGCGTGACAAAATTCGTCCGTTGTCGCAACTGTATGAATTTATGAGTTTTTGCCCAGATTGTGAGAGTTTGTCGGTTGTATGTTGTACCGAATGATGCGTACATTCTATCATCGAGGTATTGAAAGTGGAAGTGCACATGCTGAAAAAACGAGTCGATGATAATGCCAACTCGTTTAGATATGTATTTATTAGGGAAATCGCCATTTGCGGTTACACAGACACATTATCACCAAAGTAAAACGCCTGCTCATAAATAATAGTTTAAAAATGACTTAATCTTTCTTCGCAACATTATTGTTTGGCAATTATATTTGTATTTATGCTTGTTTTTTGTTTCTGATCCAGCATTTCCTTTCTTCGCAACATTATTGTTTGGCAATTATATTTGTATTTATGCTTGTTTTTTGTTTCTGATCCAGCATTTCCTTCGCCGTTACTGTCATTGTTATGGTGATAATATTAGTGTTGCTATAGGCGTTGTTATGGCCACCTTTACCAGGATCCACCTATGTCTGTGTCTGTACCTTCACCTGCTTAATGCTTTTCAGCCAAGTTTCTTAAGTATTATCGTACTTTAGCACAAACACAAGTAAATACCTTAGAACCTTCTTATATTCTCAAGTCTGAAGCATATTCTCTAGTGGTGATAAGAATGCGAGTGACGGTTGGGATGAAAAAACAACGGAAAATAATAGAAGAGAAAAATATCCGAAGTGGTCACCCCTCGTGTCGCGCGCGCTCGGGGTTTGACGCAACGTTCCGGGCCAGTCGTCCATCGTCTCTGAGTTTGTGAGGAACCGTGGTGCGTCGCTCCCGGAACACTTATTGGAGTGCATTAGTGTATGTGTTTACAGTGACAGGAAGCGTTGATGTGCCGAGTATTGCCTTGGATGGTTATGTTGTCTTATCATGGCTCACTGTGTTGTGAAGATATTTTTTTTTCATTATATGACATTTTGAGAACTACTGTGTATAGTGCGATATTATTCAGATTGCTTCTAAATTGATATAATTCGTTTGGAAGAAAATAGATTTAAAGCTGTCGTGTCTTCAGTAACCTTTGAAGGACGACAAAATATTTTATATGTTACTTAGTTACTTAATTATGAGTGGCAGTGATCGATTTTTTTTTCTCAAGGAAAAAAATTGTTTTGGTTGATGGTTTATCTGTTGCCACTTAATGGCGTAACAACATATGCAGCTGCTTTGTCCTCCAAGCACACCCCCTCAACCCTCACCCCTCGCCCCTCGCCCACTCACCTGCATGCACTCCCAGTTCCCTTTGCCCACCACCATGTTTTATCTGCATCCTCCCCTTCACGCATCCCCTCGCCAGGCAGTGGCTATAATTAGCTGTCCTTTCGCATTCCCTCTCCCTGGCCATTTCCACCTCCTCTGCCCGTGCCTGCTCTCATAGCCTCTTTTGTGTCTGCCACGTGCACCCATGACAACCCATGTCATTGAAACCCCCTCCTCAGCCCCCTCTTCCTCCCACGCGCCCCGCCCCTCTCCCTACTGACCCTTCCCCCTTTCCGCTTGGGCACGTGGCCGCTGGACACCTGTCTGTGCCCGCGCCTAGCACCTGCCACAGCTGCGTCGCGCAGACCGACTGCCAGCAGGACAGTGGCTACTATGGATCCTTAGACTATGCTTTCCTTTGATTCGCTGTAGAATGGGAGTGCCAGGGTGCGAAGGGTTTAAATGACAGCGTTACTCCTCCCCTGCTATTACTCCTACTGCTCCTGCTGCTTCTTCCTCGTTCCTCGCTCCGCCCCCACACTGCTGCTGCTGCTCGAGCGACACCCACGGAGCAGCACATGTTGTTTATGGTGCAATCTGAAATTCAAGACTCACTGTCAGGGTTCATGTTATTTTAGTATAATATATCAGCTGCGAAGAGGATGTCTTGAAGGTTGCATTAGCTGAAAATGTGTGGCTGGAGTATGGTTAAGCAAAGTGAGGATTGGTGCTCTCTTGCTAGGCATCCCAAAGTCGAATTCTCGCAAATTGCTATTGCATCGAAGTCGCTTTAGACGCACGTGAATCATTACTTTCTCCTCGCGGCGGGCTCCAGGCAGATCATACCTCCTGCTTCACTCAAAAGAAGAGAGTACGCGAAAGCGCCTATTATCTTCCCCTCTTCCTCTTCCCCTGCTCTTTCTTCTTTTCCTTTTCCTATCTTCCTCTTCCCCTTCCCCGTTTTCTTCTCATTCCCCTCCCATTCTCATTAACCTTCCCCTTCCACTTCCGATTCTCTTTCCCCTTGTCCTCTCCTCTCCTCTGCCCCTTCCTCTTCACCTTCTCCTCTCCCCTTCTCTGCCCCTTCCCCTTCTCCTCTCCCCTCCTCTGCCCCTTCCCCTTCTCCTCTCCCCTCCTCTGCCCCTTCCCCTTCTCCTCTCCCCTCCTCTGCCCCTTCCCCTTCTCCTCTCCCCTCCTCTGCCCCTTCCCCTTCTCCTCTCCCTCCTCTGCCCCTTCCCCTTCTCCTCTCCCTCCTCTGCCCCTTCCCTTTCCCCTTCCTTTCCTCTCCCCTCCTCTGCCCTTCCCCACCCACTCACGCTTCTATTGTATCCTGTACTAACGGCCTAACCTAAGTGGAAATTCAAGTTGGGGCTGCGTAAGCATGCCGCGCATATATAGTGTACCGTTATTTCTGTTTTGCTTCGACCTGCATTGACCTGCATTATTTGCTGTTGCACGCAATATCCTACTTTTGAGGAACAAGTAGCATCCTAAACAATTTCTTAGATTTGCGTCGGCCATGTTCTCCTTCAGTTTCTCCGTGCGTGAAGGGCGCGAGACTGCCATAGAGAGGCGGCGCCGACGGGGAAGGGGAAGGGGATATGCGGGGCCGCATGCGGTCTGCAACAGTCCCAAGGAGATGGATGATCGGTTTACACCATGAGGCGCGCTCGGCCCTCTCCTCTCCCTGTTCTCTATCTTTACTCTCGAGGCTTCTGTTCTCGCCGTTCTTTATCCACATTACTATTTTTGCCTCTTGGCTTACTCGGCGTCAGATCTTTCTCTCAAGTTAGATTCGTGTCTTAACGTCTTGTGTTGCGTCGCCAAGGCTTCGCAGTGCGAGCTCTACTTTGTCGATATTAGTAGTGCGGTTTGCAAATAGGTTTATTCAGTTCATTTTTCTCTTTACTTATATCTGGTTAACTGTCTATACATACATACATCAACATCTATACATACACACATGTATGTACATCTACACACACACACACACACACACACACACACACACACACACACACACACACACACACACACACACACACACACACACACACACACACACACACACATACACATACATACATACATACATACATACATACATACATACATACATACACTTATATTAAATTTGATTTACATTCTGCTCATACAAAAAAATCAGAAGATTGTTTTCCCTGTTGCTTTTGTAGTTTTTTATGTCTCATAGCTTTTTCCTCTTAATTGCTTCTCATGAGGCAGTCTCATAATTGCAATAAAAGTGGAGAGATAATAGCGAGAAAGTATATTGCATATTCGGTGCATGTTGCTGCCGCCTATTTTCGTGATGTAGAAAGCTCTTAGTTTCTGTCGATTTATAATGCCAATGGAATGGAACGAACCTTATGTCTAACATGCACATGACGACTTGATCATTTCCCTGTTAGAGTAAGAGTGGAATGGATCCCTCAGTTGTCTCGCTCAACCACCACAATAGAGTCGGTGTCTCTGGTGTTCCGCGGAGCCTTCCCTCGCGAGCACCAGGGAAAGCGACCGCAGGAATCTGTAACAGAGCCAGCAGGATCCGCGGCCCCGCCCCCCTTTGTGTCGCGGAGGAAGGGAGGTCGTGGCCTTTCGAGCTGCGGTTCGGCCTTGCTGTGTTCCTTACCGTAAGGATCGCATGTGCGTGGGTCGTCGTTGAAGCGCTCTGGCAGGTCTATCGCTCGCCCTTGGTCGTCCGCAGTGCGTTCGTTGATTTGTTTAACAGTTGTAGTCGAGGGTCCCTAGATAGATATGTTTTATATAACGCTATGAAGGCTTCATTTCACTCTGTTGCGAAGATTGTGTGTATTGTGACCTCGCGAGAAAACTCGCTGTGTTAGCGTGTCATGATCAGATTACTTCGGCGGGAAGTTCTCACAGGTAGAGTGCGTCGCGGCCGCAGAATATCCCGTCGTCGCCATCCCTTTTTTCATCTGGGAATTCTCCGGCGTTTAGATGTGTTCGCACGATTAGGCGACTCGCGTAAGAAGAAGGACGCAGTTATCTTCTCGGCTTTCGGCAGCTTGGGACATTTTTCTGCTTCTTTGCCTCCGCGGAGGAAAAAGGCACTTCCTCAAACATCGCTTCCTTCCTCGTAGAACGTACGTTCACTCACTCATTCACACTCGCACTCACTATTTCACACTCATACTCAATCACACTCACTCACCCGCACACACATAGATGCGAACAGTTTGTATTAGGGCGGAAAATCAGACACAAGTGAGCCATGTGCATCCAACCCAAAATACCTTTAAAGAAATATATCTTTAAGCAGGATCTCAAAGTGGTCTCTATACTGCAACGCACTCGCAAGAACCATGAAACGTCTGAAGAAAATTGCAAGAAGAGTATTGCTGGTCGAAAGGTAAAACCAGCCTTAGGTGTGTATAGTGAATGAATTGTAGTGTGCCGCCGTGTCCGCCCTCGTTAAGCCTAGTCCCTCGGTACAGTCGAGGGGCGTCCTCACTGAAGAGTAGCAGAGGCTGTGGCCCTTGAGTCGGACCCTCTCATCACTCGAGGCCCGGTTGCTGAACCTCTCTCGTCATGGATAATCTCCAGCAAATCGTCTCCAAGATGGGGCGGTTCTGGATTTACTGGTAAGTAATTAGTTCTAGGAGAGCGACGCAATGGGTGTGCAGTTAAGTGTGCACATGTGTGATTGTATGCGAGAGTTCGTGCTGCGTCATCGATATAATTATTAGATGAACGCTCTATTTTTTATTCTTATTTTCTTCCGTTATGTTGGAAAAGTTGCGTGTCTGGTTACGGTTTCTTGGTACTAACAGCTCGCACTGAAAGTAATTGAAATGGGTACGTCCATGATGGGGGTTGAGACAGAGAAAGTGGAGGGGCAGAGGGGAAACTCTCAATAATCAGGAAATTATCAGTAGAAAAAAAACACAATAATTACAGGGAAGGTGAACAAAGGAGTAACAGAAGAAATCATTTGAGTAAGCTGACATGTGAGATTCTTCCAAGCGGACCTGAGATGACCAAATAGAGAATGACGTTCACTACTACAGCCCCACCTGGCCTCCCCCGCCATAGCCCAGAGACACTCGATAAACAAGATGTCTCCTCGATGTATAGCATTTGTGCATCAGTAATAGGTGCGATTACACAAAGGAATGAGAATTTTATTGCTGCTGAAGACCCCTCGCGGCTTGATGACAGCACCAATGACCCTGTAAGTAATAGTAATAGCGAGAGTAGCCAGCCCCCTCCCCCCCCTCCCCTGTCAGAGTGGGAAGATGTCCCCCAAGTAATCTCCCACAGAACATTTCCTCCCGCCCGTTGAAGTGACACCCGGACCCTCGACTGTGACTCTGCAAAAAATCCCCCTCTTCTTCCATCCTTTTTCATTCTTTATGCCTACTGTTCTTGTTGTTGCCTTCACTGATGTGCGTGGACGTGGGCATAGAAGGAGGACGCGGGGTCTATATTGTCATGATAAGAGACGCTGGAGATAAGGGGCATGGCAATTCTACTGGTGGAGATGAAAGACCTCGAGTGCAAGGAACAGTTATACAGCAAAGCGAGGAGGTGGGAGCAGTGCCCTTAATTGTATGCCGGCGTCCTGACACCGGTCCGGCTGCCTCCTCATACCCACCCACTGTATCACGTCATCCTTCTGGATCTCCCTCCCCCCCTCTACCTTCAAGTGCCTTAGGGCAGAAGCACCAAGGAGGATGTTTTCTGTCCCGTCTTAAGAGTGCAGGGGCTGGAGAGAACACTTCCTCGTATATTCCTTTCTAGATGTCTGAGTAAGCTGTAAAAATCGCCTTTGTTGATTCTGCCTTTTTGCTGGGACACGTCCAAGTAAATATTGATGTCATGTCTGCTAAAACAAACAAACACACGCACACACACACACACACACACACACACACACACACACACACACACACACACACACACACACACACACACACACACACACACACACACACACACACACACACACACACACACACACACACACACACACACACACACACACACACACACACACACACACACACACACACGAGAGAAAGAGATGTAAAGAGATGTTTGCCGTACCACGAGTACGTCCGTCCGCCATGCGTCCAACCATAGAATCTTAAGGTGTCGATTTAGATTAAATTATAGATTTGATTAATGTTGACTACTGACTATTAGATCGCAGTGGCATAAAATGGGTATTTAATGGGTAAAGGACTTCCTTTACTAAGGCTTAAGGATTTCTTTATTAGGGTGTCAAGTGCCGCAGGAATAACTGGTAGACAAAGATGGAGAGATCAGGGCGATTGAAGGGAAGGAAATAACAGGTTGTTAATGGGAACAGTCAAGGATATGGGGCAGGCTGCTGTCTGAAGGAGACGCCATTCCACAAGTGAAACTGTCAGTGGTGTAACCAAATCTAATGGAAGGGCGTCTATCTATCCATTGATCTATCTTTCTATATATTCTCTCTCTCTTTCTCTCTCTCTCTCTCTCTCTCTCTCTCTCTCTCTCTCTCTCTCTCTCTCTCTCTCTCTCTCTCTCTCTATATATATATATATATATATATATATATATATATATATATATATATATATATATATATATATATATATATATATATATATATATATATATATTGTGTGTGTGTGTGTGTGTGTGTATGTATATATGTTTATATATATATATATATATATATATATATATATATTTATATATTTATATATTTATATATTTATATATTTATATATTTATATATATAATGTTTATAGTCAAACACAAACAAAGTTATTCGTGTGCGTGTCTGTCTATCTTTATGCAACTGTACATGCCCATGTGCGTGTGTGCGAGCGTACATATCTGTAAGTATTTAGAAGTAATTGGAATAAAATGACTTGTGACGAATTAGTCCACTCACCCCGCGTCCAATACCATCGACAATTGTTCGTGCGCGGTTCATTGTGATGTAATAATTTATGAATGGAACGTCTTTGTCCTCTCGAGGGAAGGCGCCGGTAATGCTTTCAAGGCCTGTTTATTCGCCAGAACCCAGGAATCCTACGGGGCGCGGTGATGGCTGCGGGAGAGAGGCCGGAGGGGGTAGGAACTATACCAGCCTTTGGGCATGGGGTTCGATCAGTCATGGGAGGGGAGGAGGGGAAGGGGGGAGGGTGAAGGTCACGACCCCAAGCCGCACTACTCATTCCATTTTGGGAGAAATTGTGTTCTCGGGTTTTTGTTCTTGCGTTGTCTAATGGCTTAGGGGATTGGATAACAAGAATAACAATGATGATACTGAGATAACAGCACTAAAAGCATGACATGACTTCCTGACGGTATTTTTTTTTTTCTAAATAGAGTATCTAAATATCATGTTGCAATTACTATCATGTTGATGTTGATTTCCGAGTCCATGTTGACGGCCAGAGATGTTTTTTTTCATTCTCTTGAGGGTGAGAAGACATTTCTAAAAGCGTGACCTACAATAGCCATTGGTCTGATGGCGGGCCTGTAAACAATGATCCTTTGTCGTTAGGTAAGTTCCAATACCATATTGTTGTGACTTCTCTGACCTGCGACCATTATGTTTCGGCAGACTCTTGGCTTCTTGGTTACAGCGTCTTGGTTACAGTGAACGTTCTCGTAAACAATTTATCAAAAGTTGTTTTTTTTCCATATTCCATTCTTTATATTGTTTTTATTTAGTTAGTCAGTAACTTATTCATTTATCCCATGTTCTTACTTTGATATTCGGGAAATTCGGAGACGCGAGTGTTTGTCAAAGCGAATAGATGTAGGAATTGTGGGGATGAGGACTTTATCTTCCAGGGTCTGATGTTGCATATGTGATGTGATGGCGAGAACGGGAATGAAGCCCTATTCTAGTGTTATGGTTAAATTCCTTTATAATTGGATTGCCAGATGTGCTTCAATTGAAAATCAGGACGTTAATTCCACAGAACAATTCAAGAAAATATAAAGCGAAAGACCGTGATAGTTGTGGCATATGGCCAGACGTGCCCGAACCGGGACACCCTCACGCCGGAATGCTTGTGTTGAGCGACGTGTGGCTTGGAGGCTCGGAGGTGAAGGGCAGGTAGTCTATTGTCAATTCAAGCAAGGCTGGCGGTCCTTCACGGGAAACTGTTGATTGCATAGAGTCTGAGATTTTGTGTATAATAGATTTTTTTTCTGCATGAAATAGTGAAAGGATGAACGATTTTTGTAGCGCGTAAATCCTTGACCTCGAATAGTCGAGAGAAGGAATCCGTAACGTGAGCGCTGCACCTGCCTCGCTCTGATTGAAGGGGATTAGGTGTACATTGTCTGTGCAGCGTGGACGTCAGTGCAGGCGTGTGGATGGCAACGTCACGTCCACGGAGATAAGGCATGATTGCGCCAGTTTTAACCCTGCATACCAGAACGACGTACTGGGTTTTTAATTTTGCTTGATTCCTGCACCCGTGCATGATGATTTGTCAGTGCAGAGTGATGTCATTTTTGTTGCACTCAGATATTTATTTGTGGATTTGTCACTACGCCGTAATAGCAACGTATCATTCGGATGGTTAAAATACAGTAATGACAGTTTGACCCCATAATATCAACCTCCTCATGCTTCACTTCAGCATTACATGGTCCCCGGAATTCTGCACATCCTATATAAACGTTATACAGCTAACTATTTCATCTGCCTTTCTTGTGGGGACCTGTAGCCACAGAGAATGAGTGAATGTTGTGATAAGAATAATTGAGCCGTATAAGCGTGGTCATAACACGGGTGTTTATTGCCGACTGATTAAAAAAAAATAGAGAGAGAGAATGTAAATGCCATGCGTGTGAGACATTAAAGCATAAGCATTTATAGCCAGCATGTGCTTAAACCTTGCGACGCCTCTAACTTCCGTTTGATTTAATTCATGGGAATATGACACAGATTTAGGCTTTCGTGGTTGTTTATGGTCAGTTATTTCATGCTTGGCCTGACTCGTCAAGTTTCTAGCGTAACCGGGGCTGCATGCATTGTACTTCAGGATGGACGTGTAGGCCTAGATTTTTTTTTTATGGTAACTTATCATTGTGGTCAGAACACAACCGCAGGCAGATTATTACGTCATTATGGGGGCAAATAGACAAAGAGGACGCTAAAAAATGAAAAAGCAAGCTTAATTAATTTTATGCATTTTCTGTCTTCATGCCCCCCCCCCCTTTCTTTTAGGGAAATTGGATTTGTTGTGTACATGCGGGAGGAAACGGGGACTTTCTTTCCTGTTGACACGTTTCTTGAGAATATTCGTTTCACCTCAGGGTCGCCACCTCTCCCCTCGGCTACTCCCGTCAACGTCTTCACGGGCGGCGAAAGTAATATTTTCTGCCTCAACCGATGGCGAAAGGACACGTGTTCAGATCTGTTTCGATGAGTCCAGGTCTCTGGGCACACCAGTCTTTTACCTTGTGTAAATGTGTGCGTCGGGGGGTCCAGCTGGGGTTGATGGTAACGGGGGGGGAGTGGGGGATGGGGGGTGATGAACCAAACATGACATCAGCAGTTTGTTATGGCTCAGGCGTGCCTTGCAGATGCCCCGAGGGAACCTTGCATATGGAAATTCTTTGCCGTGTTCCTTGGTGCTGACTGGCTACAGCGGGGGAAGGGGACGAAGGGTGCGTTACGAGAACAGAGGACCGCGATGCGTTGCATTACGTTGTTCGATGGCCACATGGGGAATTCACGGGTTGTTTTGCCCATTAAAAAAGTATTTTAATTGAGGCCGCCTTTGCTGCCGTTTACCTAGGCTTGGGATATGGCGGTCGTTCTTGTAAAGGGAGAAGGGATAAACGTAGTAGTGACCTCAGGGTGTTTACTGTTTACAATTAGGCTGAGACAATTGCTACTCGGCGCTCCCGCCGCCACGCCCATCCCTGACCAGGATTATGATGGCCGGCCACGCACTCCGCCCACGCACACAAAGGCTATTGTTGTCACCGATGTTTTTCGGCCTGAGTGGGTGGAATATGATAACAGAATATGGATTGTGTGAAATGTATCTAAAGCTTCGTGTACATTATTAGCATAGTGATTATTGGTGTTCCTCGGTCTTCATAGACACCCGAAGACTGAAATCGGCGTAAGCATCCCCAGGCCGACCCAGAAAGCGCGTAAGTCCGCATGGATACGCGACCACAAATATAGAAAACCGCACAAATGGCGAAAAGAGAAATTTGAGAGTGGGTAAACCGCCGCCATGTGGCGCGGTAGCAGGTGCTGGGCCGAGACTTGCGCTCACGGGTCTCTGTTGCGCCCTCCGTCTGATCCCCGCGCTTGCATCTCGTGTTTTCTATATCCACAATATCCACTGCCTGCGCCGCGTTGCATACTCGATCCTCAATAGTATCAAATAACACCGGCAGCTGGCATACCAACTTGCGTCTGTAACTGATAGACATTTGTCTCGGAGAAAACAATTTATCGTTCGTCACGCAAACCACGTGCCGTGGGGTGACATGTTACTTCACACCTTTCTGGCAAGTCTTCCATTTCGAGTCGTTCGCGTAAACGACTCATCCCCAAGAAAGCAAAGGAATCTTGGCCAGACGATGGGCAGAGCACGACCTGCATGTACTTTATCGCGGTGATGATCTCAAGGTTAATGGCGTAGGGTCACGATTGGAGGCATGTTGGGATAATGACGTTGAGCCAGAGAAAGTAGAGTGCAGCGTGGCGGCACCGCCGAGCCAGATGTTCACCAACACTTTCATCATGCCCATTGTGGATAGGAAGAGGATGGGGGTGACGGCGCCCCACTTCGGGCGTCGCCTCGCGTTGCGTTCCCAAATGAAAAGGCTAGGTGTTGTCATTTCGCATTTCCCTCGGACCACCAAAACAGCCTTTATTGGAGCCCGCCGTCAACGCCCGGTCCGCCCCAGCCGGGGTTACGCCACAATCCATCGCGAAGCCAGAACAATAGACTCCCGTTTATGAAAATGAAATTCGAACATCATTAATGAAGTCGGTCCGGGTGATTACGCAAGTTTGATTTTCGGATTTCATTCCCCAGACAACCGTGAATCGCCTTAGATGTTTTTCTTTAAAAACGATTATTCGAATCTATGTTTATTTGTTATATCGCTGGTAAGACAAGACCACGGTAGCCTCTTGTCACCGCCGCGACGACCCCGTCGCGTCGGCCCCGTGATGGCTGCGTAGCCGTGTGAGCAGCTACGCCGACCTGCGTCTAATTGTCTTTGGCTCATAAGGCGCATTTAGCTGTATTTCTTTACGAAGATTTGGACTTTACGGCTAAATGTGTTACTGCTTTGTGACGGATATGGGCACTTTGGGTTGAGTCTTGGATTTGGGTTATGCTCCGTGGCCGCTGTCACAAGTTCTTGGAGCATTACACTCAAGACGATCCATGGCATCAGTTATATTCAGACTGCCCATTCTGGAGCTCAATTGGGTATAATTGGGAAACTGGTTCAGCAATTTTGCTGTTGAAAAGTTGATGACGATGACCCCTTTAGTTGCACTAATTTAATTGGGTGGCTCACTTGAAAAAAAATATATTAATGCGCAGTTTAATACTTAAAATGCGTGCATTGATGACAGTGTGTTATGAATTACACTATTCTCTTTAGGAATTAATCAAAATAGATCAAAACTCTGAGCTTCTGAGTCTTCCCATTATTGTGAAAGTCGCCGGTATAATACACAGCAAAAGCCCTGTGTTGCATTTACATTTTGCCGAGCAAGTAAAGGGCTAGAGGCAAGGCAAGTTTGTGAGATCAGCAAGCGACGTTCAAGGATGGCTAGTTGTGGAATATCTGGCGACTGCCGACGGGTAGTGAAATTCGTGACTGACACCTGTCTACATGATTCCAATGTCAAAAAAAAAAGTAATTTGAAAGGCCATTGGTAACTATCAGTCAAAGGATTGCTTAAAGAGAAGTGAAGGGAACGGGGCGACGTGCGTATTCCGAGCCACCATACAACACCGGCATTCCCCTTCACACACACACAGATGAGTATTCAGAAAAAGTGCAAAAAGGATCGAGTGTCTTCCGACAACCCCTCGCGCGCCGCTGCCATTGTGGAGTCACGCCCTTTGTGCTCGGAGACTGTCACCGCTTTCACTTAGTCTTTGTCTCGGCGTCTCCGCGGCGAAGAGAAGGCGGGGGGAAGGTGGTTTATAGGGGACTCCGGAGGAAATGAGGGCGTTGCGAGGGTGAAATATTGCCAAGGGAAAGAGAAGGAAAGAGAGAACGCCGGGAAGGAAGCACCGACACGGAATGAAAATAAAGTATGGTAAGTAGGGCGGCGGATATCGGGCGGGAAGAAAGGATCATCAACGTTTCAGCTGATTGAAGAAAACGTTCGATCTTCCCGAACGGGTTGCAGTGTCATCCGGCCATCCTCCAGAGAGAGCAGCGCCATGACTGCGTGTCTCGGCCTGCCTTCGCTCTCCTGATGGATAGGTGTGCGGTCTGAAATTACCAATACCCTGAGTATCTCTTCGTTTATAGTATCTTGCATGGGAATGTTTAGGTGCGAGTGTTCCGTCGTCAGACTGGGAAAATTACTGATTCTGCGATTTGTTATTGTTTTCAATATCCTCCTTGTATCGATGCAGGTGTCACAATGGTATGTCTTGGTTAGTGCACACACTGGTTGATATCCACCCATTTCCTTCATTAACATTTCACCCTTTCTGTAGTGGCGTGCTGAGCGTGTCTCTGAACCCCCGCCGAGTGTGTGTGACCATTGACCCGTAGGAGGAAGTTATCACCGTCCCAGGTCCTTTGTTTACACTAACCCTCCTTCTCTGGCCAGGTACCGTGCTTTTAGTATCCAGGGGTCACCTTGGGGTCAGTCCGGTTTCTAAGGGTATCCGCCCTACAATGACAACTTGTAGCTCGCAGAATGAATTGGACCTCGTTAACCCTTTGGTTAGCAACAGGGGTCAGTTGTATGAATATATTCCCGTTTTGAAACGGATAGAACTGTATATGTTTTCTAAATAGTGTACGTAACGTTAATGCCGGATGGATACGCGTGCTAATGTAGGTGACGAAACAGGAACAGCGCAAAGAACAAGTGCCGACCGGATGGGGCGGGGAAGAGAAGGAGGAGGAGGTGACGGTGGAAGCGGCGGCGGAGGTAGAGGGAGAGGTGGAGGAGGAGGTGGTGGAGGTGGTGGCCGCAAGAGGGTCGCGATGAATGGCACAGAAGAAGGGTTCGGAGGCCTGGAAGAATTTTGTTATTGGGGTGAATAATCCAGCTTCCGGGAAAGCTAGAATCGGGGGTGTGGGCGGGAGTGGAGGCACCTTGTGTTTATGCCCTGGTTCCCTGTGGCAGGAACCCGGTGCTCTGGGTCGCTGCGCCGCACTACCTGCTCAAGATGTCTTATCTTTTTATGATGCCTTGATGAAATTTGTTTCGGCTAGGTATGTTATGTTGTTTTTTGCGTTGCTTTAGCATGCATTGATATCTAATGTATGAGTATATGTAATGCTATATACACATTTCTATAGCTGTTTTATTCATAAGCAAACTAGCAAACTAGAATAGAAGTTCAAGAATTAAACGCAAAACGACGCAGCTGACAACGCGGTGAACTACTTGGAGGTGATGTCAGCGAGGAGGGGAAGGGTCGGAGTTCAGCAGGCAGTACTACGTTCGGGTCTTGGAGCATTACATGGCGCCCGCCTTAAAAGGAGTCACAAAGACGCATCTTTGGGAGGAGACTGACCTGGAGCCGCGGGAGTGTGGTGCCTGGTCTCCGTCCCTGCGTCGCGTCCCGCCTTCGTGGGTCAGCGTAGTGGAAATAGGGGCGTGAGGAGGAAGCAAGCACGGGTCAAAGGTCGACGGCCTCTCTGAGAGCTGTTTACCGTGTATATAAACACACTGTGTACGGGCACACCCGCACAAATACACACACACACACACACACACACACACACACACACACACACACACACACACACACACACACACACACACACACACACACACACACACACACACACACACACACACACACACACACACACACACACACACATGCACACACACACATGCACACACACACATGCACACACACACACACACACACACACACACACACACACACACACACACACACACACACACACACACACACACACACACACACACACACACGCGCACACGCACACACACACACACACACACACACACACACACACACACACACACACACACACACACACACACACACACACACACACACACACACACACACACACACACACAGAAGCTAGGGGGGGGGCGACATAAGACGCGAGCGACGGCGCAGGAGAAGTGCAACGACGGTTGAGAAGAGCGGTGGGCGGGCGGGCGGGCGGGCGGGCCTGCCACTTCCTCTGCGCGGGCGGGGAAGTTGAGGGTAAGAACGATGATGTTTTTATTGTCGGTTTTGCGGTGTGCGACGGCGAGGGTCGGTCGCTGGGGCGGCGAAGCGCGTGCTGTCTGGAGGTCCCGTTCTGAGGCTGGAATTAGCTCTGTAACGAACGCGAATAAAAACGAATGTAGAACATGCTGGAAATATAATTATTTGTTTTCGACAAAGGAGGGAGGGAGGGAGGGAGGGAATGGGTTAGCGAGGGAGGAGGAATGGGGGTTTCTGATTTTGTTTTTACACATACGTGAGAGAGACAGAGGCGGAGTGAGTGAATGAGTGAGTGAGTGAGTAAGTGAGAGAGAGAGTGAGAGACAAACAGACGGACAGAGAGACAGAAACACAAAGAAACAGAGAGGCAGAGACAGAGAAAGAGACTAAGCCTGACAGAGTGAGTAGTATTTGCGTATGTGTGTACGTGTGTGTGTTGAGAGAGGAGCGGACAGCACGTTCCAGGACGGCGGCAAGGGGAGGGAGGCTGAGTGGGCGGGCGAGCGGGCGGGCGGGCGAGCGAGCGCTCAACAGGAAACACAGTAAAGGTCACCCCAACGGTCGAGTCCCCATGTTCCTCCGCTCGCCGGCCGATCGCCATCCCTGAGACGTCGCAGGAAAGGTGGTGCGGGGTTTTACTTCTGCGTCTATCAAAAGGGAGGGAAGATATAGGGTTATTTTTTTGTATTGTTGTTATTTACCTAATGATTCATTCGTTTTCGAGTGCGAGGGTGAGCGAGCGGAGACACCGGTGTTGACTAAGGTGTTAGCTCACTACTAGACCTTAGTTTCAGCGAGTCATCCTCCCATCGTCGTGTTCGAGCCGTCATCAGCAGTCCCTGAGATGCGGGTCTTATTTAGCTACGTGATTATACGTATCTTAAGCCTTTCCCGTTTTAGTTGTCAGTCGCGAGGGCTACATTATCCAACTAATGGCAGGAAAGGGACTCGATATCGTGACCTTGGGTGGAGGGTGAATCTCTGATGCAGTCTCTCGGTGATTATTGGGTTCGACGGCGTGGCATCTCGTTCCTGGGTTAACGGGTTCGCCCTAGTAAAAAAAAGGAAAAAAAGAATGAAATGTTTAATGTCACAAAGATCTTACCAGTGTTCCTTGTAACTGTACTCCCTGCGTGAAACTTTGAGCATCCTAGTAACTCGCTGTAACAGTTTTGTTTTTGTTATTGCCATGACTTGGATCTATGTGTTGTATTCGAAAATCATCAGTATTGCAGTACATATATTACGCTCATGATTTTGCTAGCATAGAATTACGGTTTGATTCATATACATCATATGTGTTTTATGCATTTATGCGCATTCATATAAGTATTCTAAACGCTGAAGAGAAGCAGATGCAAGAAACAGTAATGGTCCCTCGCTCGAGTGGGCGTTGTTCGCACACGGGTGTCAACTAACGCTCCCTTGGGAGGTGGTGTCGCGGGGGAACCCATTGCGGGACAAAGGCCGATCGTCTATGGGAGAAAATGCGTTTGATAACATATTCGTACAAAAAGAGATTATGTATAATGCAACACAATGCAGACTATTATTAGGTCGTGCTCCATAGAGCAAATCGCGAATGGTTTTGCCGGTGGCCGTGCTGCAACTAGCATGGCAATGATGGTGACCTGCAGACAACTAAACTAGCGGCATTAAAAGACGAACAGACCACGAGCGCTGCGTTCTTTGTCGCTTTATGCTTTATTACCATAGCAAGGTATTGTTCGCTGTTGTGGGTAATTGAGGAAAACATCTCCCCGGGAGAGCCGCCCTCCGCCTCCCACCTGACGCGGCGCGTGACGTTGCAACTCGAAGCGGCGTTCTCCCCGCCATGGGCGAGGTTAGCACAAAGCTGCAATGATTAACTAAGAAACGTGTGATCAAAGTCTGTCGTGATTACTTCCAGGTAATGCTTTCCTTTGCGCATTGACTGTTCCGTAGATGAAAGGGGGATAATGGGTAAAGGAAAGTAGGGAATGGCGATTGAATTATATTGTAGGTAATGTTCGTGTTGGATTCAAATGAGTTACGCTGAATCACAAGAGCGTGTTGATCTTGGCTGGCCTTGGAAGGTGAGAGTAAATAATGTTACAAACCACTATGTCTGAAAACATGTTTATCCTATGCAAATGCCAATTTATACGACTGTTTATTTTTTATTTCTTTATAAAATAAATAAGAAAAATAAAATATAATTATTCATAGGGTGCTAAATACTTTCAATAACAGAAACTGCATTCAGGCCATTCAATGATCGAAATGACTCGGCTGAGAAAGCGAACTGCTCAAGATTATCCTGACAGAGTGAGGAGGCACACGTGGGCACACATGGGAGGGGGGGGTCAAGAACAGGATGTTAACACAGTCCTGTGTAGTGGCTCTCTTTGCCGCCTCTTGATATCTTGATGCAACTTAGCCGGCTCTCCTTCCCTCTCCTTTTACCCCCGTCCCCTGCCCCCCCTCCAGCGGCTGCCCCTCCCTCCGGTGAACGAGTTCTGTGTATGTAGCGCAACCGTAAATCACTCGCTCGGATACCCATGCGATTAAGGCGGCTCGCGGGTCTCGGCGATGGAGCCATTTCAGTGTTTTATAAGAAGACCAAAATGTTTGTTCGCCGAGCATTAGTGTGTTCATAGGTGGCGCGGTAATAAAGCCTCGGTGTGTGCGTTTTTTTTTTTTTTTTTTTTTTTATCTTTTTTTTACGGGAAGGGCGAGGAAAGTCACTCTACCTGGAAGCCTTGCCTGCGTTTCATCGTGGCGCTGGGCGAAGGCACGGCAATGCCAGGTGAAACAGGGAGCGGCCATCTCAGTTGAAATGTGTGAAGATATTGCAACGCCACTCGAGTGCTAAAACCGAGGTCGGCGCCATGAGGGGGGCGAACGCGAGATGAGCGTGGGTGCCTGAGCGTGTAAATGGATGGATGGCACGTATGAATCCCTTGCATGAGTGACACGGGTGACACGGCCGTGAACCTGGCGAGCGGGATGTGCACTCTTGTGAAGCTCGCCTTGCGGGTGCTGTGTAGTAAGTGTCGGATGCCATGAAGAGTCTTAGCTACTTTGATATATATATGTATATATATATATATATATTATATATGTATATTTGTGTGTGTATATATATATATATATATATATATTTCTTCTTCTTCTTCTTCTTCTTCTTCTTCTTCTTCTTCTTCTTCTTCTTCTTCTTCTTCTTCTCTTCTTCTTCTTCTTCTTCTTCTTCTTCTTCTTCTTCTTCTTCTTCTTCTTCTTCTTTCCTAACATCTGGCACAGGGTGGTGTCTACCCGATACAGAAAAAGGCAAACCTACGTCACCATAATAATTGGCGTCTTATAGTTAAATAAAGCGTAATGAAGGCGTGTGAACCTCCACTAGGCCTCACCTGCGCGACGACCGCATTTTTCTAGGCGTCTGTTACTGATAAGGTTCGTTTCGGCGGAGAAGCACTTCGTCATGTCGTCTGGCAAAGACGTGTCCGGATCTCCCGACGCCGCCCGACAGCTGTTGCTGGCTTTCTTCGGAACTCGCTCTAGGTCTAGATTTTCTTCTAATGATTTATCTGCAGGCTGAGCTTTCGGAGGCAAATCGTAATTGGTTGGTTACTTCCCAGGTGTGCTGTGAAGGTGGCAGGATTTGACTGTGAAGCCATAGCTGGCTTAATAGTTGTCTTTGTTAGGTTATGTTTACCACTGCTAAGGCGAGGAGAGCATGGAAATGCAGGAAATAAGCATTTTTGCATGACCACCCGGACCCCCACTACATGCCGCGCCGCGCCGTGGTTCAGAAAGTAGCCGGCGGCGCTGCTGCCTGAGGGTGCCGCTGCGGCCGCAGTCTCGCACCACTTGACAGAGTGTCGCCCTGACCGTCGCCACTGGTGCTTGACACGTGGACGCGCGGCCGGCGAAGCGTCGCCATCGAGTGATAAAACAAATACCGGCCGCACCCCCCCCCCTTCCCCCGCGTCCCGGTACGCCTTTCCAAACGGTATTTATAATTGCGAGTGTTTGTGTCGCCGAAATGCTGGGACGAGCCATTGCGAGGGAGCGTATCATCATTATTTCGCTATTACGTGTGTCGGTCGTGTGTTTAGGGCGATGGAAGGGGCACGGAGGGCCAGGTGGCGGCGCCGTTCATCGCTGCGATTAAATGATTCGACGGCTGATGGAATGATTGTGCTGCCAATGCGCGTGAATCATGACCTTGTGGGAGAGCTTCCTCCCAACCTGGTCTTCTGCGATTGATGCTTAAGGCTTTTCGGAAAATCCTCCGCAACACGGCTTGTGCCACAAGTTCTCTTAGCATAATTGCGGTGCTAAATACTGGCTCATTAGCGCCTAATTGTGCGGTGGGAGGACTTATTTCTTTGTCTCCGCGTGCATCGGTAGCGATTCCTTGAAGCTCCTTTCTTTGCGTGTTATTCCGTGGATTTCCTCTTATGAACACGTCATCTGCAATTAAGACCGTAGAGCTGTGAATTGGTTTTAATGAGCGGTCGAGGGGATTAGAAACTCTTGATTGGCTGATAATTAGAACGCATCGCTCCCAATCATGAGCGTGATTTACATCCGGGAATGCTCAGCAAACAAGACCAAATATCGAGGGAATAGTAATCGATAAAAAAAGGAAGTGGCTGATCGATTGTTTTCTCGTCGATCGAATCATTCTATTGATAAAAAAGACGCAAAAAAAAAAAAAAAAAATAAGATCATTACATTGCGGTGAGCTACTGCATGATGGCAGGCGGCGAGTCCTTGTCACGTCCATAACTCTCTTCCTCGCCCACGTTAACATGTCTGTCTCTATTAACTGATCTGAGGATGCTCTGTTCTATTCAGTTCAAGTTTATAGAAGTGTTGTGGGTATTATTTTTGGCTCTTTTGTTGTTTACTATTATTTCTTAGAGGTATGCGCGATTCGAGGAAAGCTTAAGAATGTATGCGCAGCAACTTGGTGACACAAGATATTTGACGACAGTACTTACTTCCTCGGGCCCGCCCCTGCACTTACTTCCGCTGTTTTGCCCACCCACGCCCGTCCGTAATAACGCCGCCGCCCACACACGCCCTCTACTGTAACATTCACACCTTCGTCTCCCGTTTCATGACCCCTGTTCACGCCCAACCCCCTTGACACGCATCGTGGAAAACACTGGAAATTATTCGTAAAAATGTTGGAGCTTCTCGATGCAGGCGCCTTCAAGTCGCTGCATCTCGCCCTCGTTCTGTCTCTCAGCTGTCATTCGTCCTAACCAGATTTTCCCTCTTCTTCTCTCCTACAAACCTTCCTTAAACGGGCATTCGATTTCGTCATGGCGCTGGACTGACTCAGCTAGAGGGTGGCCAGTAGGAAGGGGAGTGCTGCTGCTTATTCCCAACTTGTAATTTCTTATCTTTATTTATTATAATGTATTTTTGTATTAAGCGATGGATTTTATCAGGCGGGTCGCTCAGTTCGATATCGGTATGTGATTGAGTTGATTGGCAACAGTTTGAATGCCAGTCGAGCCCGCGAGTGCAGCGCTCTTAATAAGGTCAGGATTACAGGTGCCACTGAAAGGTCTATGGGAGTTCATGTACGCTGATTCTCATCTTGAATGTAAACAAACGCGAGCGCTAGAATGAGGGAGGGAGGGGGGAGGGAGGAAGGGGAGGAAGGGGAGGCTGATGGAAGGTGGTGCGTGGTGACTCATCTGGCGACCGTTATAGGCGAGTCGATAAGGGCGGCTGAGCCAACCGTGCTGATGTGATCATGACCCTTACGACCCACTCCTTACCGCCGCACCCTCCGCACCAGCCAGCCAGTCAGCTCTCCTCTGCTACCCTCTCCCCCTCCTCTCCCCCTCCCCCTCCCCCATACTGCCGTCTTGCCGCCTCTCAGGACAACTCGAGCCTACTGCTGTGATGAAGTTTCCCAACAACGGGAGACCTCGACGGGCGCGGAGCAGTCGCCATGCCCTCACGAATGATGCAAGCAATCGAGGGAAAAGAGAAGGATGGTGTTAGGAAAGGAACATATCCGAAACAACAGCATGATATTTTAAGTGTAGCGCGAACGTGCCCCACCCTCCGTGCCCCCCTCCCCCTCCCCCCCATCCGCCTCATTCAGACGTCCTACCCGCGGCTGCTAGTGTGCTACCCGAGATCCTTAGTCCCGAGGATACTGTGGCTGTGATCCCCGTGTCGTGGAAGTGGCTCCTTGGCAAGGTTATCCTCAGGGCGGCAAGGTGCCCAGGAGTGCATGGCAGTGACACCGACGTCTTCAAGGAGAGTGAAGTAGTGAAACCGGCCACACGATGTCGCTGCACCGCCTGAGTCTGGCGGCGTTCGGCGGGTACGTTGGTTGTGTCGTCTTTTGTTGGGGCTTGGCAGGTCCTTGTGTGCGGTTG
>BOPN01000726.1:74023-89023 GCA_017312705.2 Penaeus japonicus | reverse complement strand
TGGAATTTGATATGTTTGAATAACTTGTTTATTAATGGATTTACCTCATGATGAAGTATGCCATGTAAAAGGAATCACTGTTTGTGTTTAGAAGTTTCTCTTAGTGTTTGTTACCCATGTTTCACAGCATTGATTATAATCTTTTCAAGAGACATGGTGCGCCATCACGGTAGTGGACTCGCCACATAACCTGATATTACCGTGATGGTCGTATCCGCTGCTGGGACAGCTCTTAATTAAGGCGAGCTACTGAGGAAGAAAATGCTAATGTCTCGCGAAAGGACGTCGCCAGAAAAGAAAATGGAGAGAAACCGAGTTCGTCCAATGTTTAACGGACGTTGGCATTTCGAACATCTGTCAGCCTGGCAATCGCACGAGAGGTTAGAAAGAGTTAATTACCAAATGCCACAGAGACCATTGCCCCAAATTCTGTAAAGTCATTAAGGGTCAAGGTTCCATGTTCCCCTGGAAACAATAAGTCGAGAAAGGCTTTCTCTTCCGCCAAACGGGCAACGAGGCGTGGGTGCCGCTCTGCAATACAGCTGCCGCGACCTGGACTCGACTGATAAAATCACGCATAGGTTCCGTGTTAACCGCTAAAGTGAAAGATTAACAGCTACACTTGGCACCGATGGTGACCATGGTAACAGGGCAACCGCGAGGTCAGCAGGACATCTGGACATCTGGGTCACTTAAAAAGCTTGATGTTAACCAGACTGACAAGATGTTTACATGTTAGGCGTTATAATTCCTGACCCGGACGGCCTGGAGTAGAGGGGTGACTGGCGCAACATCCGCCATGCTCATTAATGCTTAAGTATATGATTGCGCCGCGTAATGGACCCTGGGTTAATGTCTTGTTTTATCTTTTTTTTTCTCTCTCTCTCAGCCAACCAAGTGAAAATAGAAAGATTAAATGTTTTGTGCTAAGAAATATTAATCATTTCCACAGTAACAATAATTTATACAATAACAATTGAATTTGGGAAAAGATAGCACTGATTTGAAGACACAGCTTTTAACACCGATAGCTCAAAAAAGGTACAGGAAATATCATAACTCGTCATGCAACCATACATCACGCCCTAAGGATGAGTCATAAACTGTAATGAGCATCCCGCCAAGGTTACTCTGAATCCTAACCGCCCGCACCAAGCAAGTTTCCTGTCGCAAGATGGCAGTAAGTAATTACCTGCGCGTGCCCTGTTGGTGATGCAATACTCCCCCCCCCTTTCCCGTCTCTATCTGACTCTTTCAATCTCTATCTCTCTCTCTCTTTCTCTTTCTATCTCTCTCTCTCTCTTTCTCTTTCTATCTCTCTCTGTATCTTTCTATCTCTCTCTCTCTCTTTCTCTTTCTATCTCTCTCTTTATCTTTCTATCTCTCTCTTTATCTTTCTATCTCTCTTTCTCTCTCTCTCTCTCTCTCTCTCTCTCTCTCTCTCTCTCTCTCTCTCTCTCTCTCTCTCTCTCTCTCTCTCTCTCTCTCTCTCTCTCTGTATCTCTCTCTCCCCCTCTCTCTTTCCCTCCCTATCTTCTCTCCCACTCCTCCTATCCCTCACCCCTCCCTCCCTTCCCCAAGCGACAGCCTCACGTGCAGACAAGGACGTACAGACAGATGCCGCGTGATTTCGAGGTATTCCGATAGTGGTAATCATGTGCTCATCCTGTAGAGCAACACCCCGCCGGATCGGGAGAGCCTCGCCGGGGACTCGAGGACGGGGACGGAGCCGCGGGGAATGGGCGGCGGCGTCTGGGGCCTGAGAGATAGCATTCGCATAGGGCCGGGTTTCTCCTTGTGGTGGATACGAGGGAGAAGTCGGCGTCGTGGCCGTATCGGTTTTCACTAGCGCTCCCGACGAGGATATTTGTCTGAGTGAATCGATGGCCGTGTTGAATTTCCTGCCATAGGCCAGTTTTCACTATTCCCCCCCCCCCCCTTCTCCCCTCCTACCCTCCTCCCCTCCTACCTTCCTCCCCCGATTTCCTGAGCAGGCATGATGAAGGCAATTTTAGCTGATTTCTCTTCGATAAGCGCGCTTTTCCAACGACCGCAACCCAAAGGCTATGTATTTGTGGGTGAACAGTGGAGCGTTAGATGATAGTTCAATATATTTCTCGAATTTGTTCAATTGCAGTGCACTCTGTCGCAGCGATGCTCGTGTTGCGCTTGAGAACGCTATCATTGTTGTGCGTCACAGGTCCAATAAAGATAATGGATTCGCTGGAGCCAACTCTCTCCTAAACCTGAATGTTTTTGTTTCTTGTCGCTGCACCGGAGACGAGTTGAAGTGAAAGCCGCGGTGTTGCTGGGATGAGAAGGTCAGACCAGATGTGAGGTTGGGAGGAATTGGTGGCAGTGCGAGGGAATGGGCGAAGCAAGGTCATCCCCGCCTTCGTTAGCTGACCCTACAAATGTCAGAGGTGTGGTTCTCACGCCTCGCCCGCGCCCACTGGACGGCCCGCCCGCCGAGGCCGCGACCGAACTACTTTTTTTAGCGGCGGCACCTTTGTTTGCGCTGTTTATTATGCCGGGCTGCTCCTCCTCGTTTGACCTCGCTGATGCCGCTGTGCCACACCGGCGAAGATGCCCGCCGGATGAGCCCATGAAAGTTGTTTGGACCTTGAGATGCTTTTACTACAGGAGCGGTCATCGCAAGTGGATTGATTCACTTGCATTCACTCTGTTGCCGAGATCTATGCATGACATAAAACCTCATTTTGACACGCAAGTTTTTGCCCATGCTTTTATGTTGGCCCATGTTTTGATAGTTTAGGCGTGGGCTGGGAGCGTGCATTAAAGCCACGAAGACCTTCCCGAGATTGCTCCCAACACGTTCGAAACCGGTCTTCCGATGACCTCGTTCTCGTGGAGACGGCGCGAATCCACTCTCCGGCGAGGTGTGAGAGATACGGACTCATAATTGTTCGGTAACAGAAGGAAAGTGTGGGCGAGTGTTTTGATGAAGGAGAAGTACGGGGGAAAGTAGTAGGAGAGAGTTCACAAGAAAAGGGAGAAGGGAAATCGACCAGTCAAAGAGGAACACAATGTTGGATTTTTTTTCATTTTTTATTATTATTATTATTTATTTATTTATACTTTTTTGAATGAAAACCGTAAACATATTAGGAATTTTGTCAATTGACTCTCAGGGTAGAATATCTTCCTTTGTACGTGTTATCGGGTCACGCTGCTAGAGGCATCAACATACCTCGGGTGCTGTTATCGCGCGCTGCCAGAGCCTCTGATTACAAGTACAGCTGCGAGGTCTTGCCTTTGCGTCCGCCTCTGCCACCTTTTCTGAACGGGAGGATGGATTGATGTCATGAGATTTGGCTATTTGCTATTTCGTGGCCTAGTCTTGTCGAATGTGTGTGACTGTGTGTATGTTGTGTTTGCATGCATGTGTGGTGATGATTTTTTAATGTCTTCTGGTTTACACTTTGTCCCCTCTAATTGCTTACAAGACCACGTAAAAGATTTTTTATTAATTTTCAATTTTTGTATGAGTGTGGGTGTATGGGTGGGTCGTTGTGGGTGGATATGTTCACTTGACTGTAATTGCATCTGGTACATAGCCATTAAAAGTATGATTTTCACTGATATCGACAAGATCCTGTTTATTATCCGACCGAGGGCATGTAACGTCATTCCATTTGTCTCATTCGTTTAGGCGGAACCACAGCGCCAGATTCACGGAACGGCACTTAAAACCTTACGCTTCTTTAATGGGCGAGGATGCGTGTGAAGCAAAGGCTGCGAATCCCCCCGTACTTTCATTTTCCTTCGAGCGGAGGAGCCAGCGCCCCTTCCCCTTTGTCTTGACCTGTAGAAGGGGCCCCTCGTCTGTGGAGTCTCCCGCTTGTTGCACCACAATGACAATGACAGTATTACGTGTTTTACTTTTACTCGTACGGATGGAGGTCCAGTGCTTTTATTATACGCCTGTCTTGTCTTGTTTGTATGGACTCGCGTTAAAAAGCTTGACGATTCCCTACAATCCTTAGCTTTGGACGAATGCCATTGAGCTGTGTTTGAGGAAATAGACCATGTAAAGGGGGCATGTTTCTGCAACGCCGTAAATATTATGGTTCGTTTGAGTCACGTCCCACTAGGTGAGATTATTCAGATATAGACAGGAAAGAGAGCAGAGGGCGGGGCGCCAGATGCAATTGGCTGATTGTGTAGGAATAGAATGCCAGCCATGTTGATTGGCAACCGGAACAAAGACGGAAAGAGATGGGCAGGGCAGACGGGGCGCCGCCGTGGAGGCAAGGAGGTCGCTTGATCGAAGGCGGTGAAGGCGGGGGGTTTCTCTACCTGCGGTTATGATAATATCAGAGGGAGTTGTGTGCCTAATGTTAAGTGCAAATTTTAAAAACTCAAACCACATCACTTTGCTAAGAGAAAAGCTGCCTTTAGGCCGTCGTGTTCGAGGTCGGTGGAAAGCAGAGGCACATCAGATTGAGTTTGCTTGAATGCTGTTTGTCATCTCCATTATTACAGAATTTACACGCCCAGTTCGATAAGTTGAAATCCTTTCACTCAAGCATCGCTTAGGTCTTGGGTAACCCATCTGTGGTGCACGCCTCAGTACGCCCTCGCCATGTCACCCGAAGCGTAGCGGGCGGGGTGACGGGGCGATTTGTGGGTCAGGGCTGGTCGTGGTGTACTTCGTGATATGTTGATAATTAACAGAATCATGTAATACTACCTGTCGTTAGAGTTACTTGATTGCAGTTTGCAATTTTTACAAGAGGGAGAAATGTATATCCATAACTTTTAATGACTATTTTTTTTGTCCTATATTTTAGCGAGGTGTTGCATTTGAAGCTGCAATTCATCCGCTTTGCGTTAACAGTCCGCGAGCCCAGTCTATTGCCTCAGATTCCTTCATTAAGAAATGAGATAATTGCGAGAGCCCTGGCCTCAAAAGGTTGATTAGGGAACTTACAGGCAGCTATCTGTGCGGAATTAGGCCATTTTTGGTGGGCTTATCCACGACCATGTAATTATCGGGAATGCGGAACTGGTCAGCTGTAAGAGCTGCAAGTGTTTAAGTGTTGCGCGTCCGGGTGTCAGAGCCATTCTGCAGATGGGGGAGGTGAAGGAGGAGGCTGATGATATTCTCTCTCTTTCTCTCTCTCTCTCTCTCTCTCTCTCTCTCTCTCTCTCTCTCTCTCTCTCTCCTGTCTTGATAAGTATAAAACATATCCATACAGATCCCATAAACGATACAGCCCCAACACTGGGAACAACAGAACGCGAGCGGAGACCGTCATGATGTTGCAATACTGGATTATTCAACACTAAAATATAGCATGTGTTTTGCTTCGCTGCTCAAGCCAACCGCGAGGGATTTGCGTGTGGGGAGCTGCTTGGAGAATCGAGTTTTATTTTTCATCGTTTTCCATTCTATATAACATTAGAATATCCAGATTTATCGTCTCTCTCTCTCTCTCTCTCTCTCTCTCTCTCTCTCTCTCTCTCTCTCTCTCTCTCTCTCTCTCTCTCTCTCTCTCTCTCTCCCCCTCCCTCCCTCCCTCCCTCCCTCCCTCCCTCTCTCCCTCTCTCCCTCTCTCCCTCCCTCTCTCCCCCTCTCCCCTCTCTCCCCCTCTCTCTCACTTGGGCTGCAAACACACACACTTCCTCCCCTTCCACACACTTACGGAATGATTTCACGTGTTTCCCATTGACGAAACCCGCCCCTGTGCCGCTCCCCTTCCTCCGTGCTCGACTGGTAGCGGTTCAGATTTCAGCGACAGCGCCGCCCTTCATGGCAGCTCGGTGCAAATGAACTCTTTATATCTGCTGAGGCGACATGGCAGGTTGCCCCCCCCCCCCCTACACCTAGGTGTTAACTATCTGTGAAGTATTTTCTTGTACATGAGTATTGTTGTAAACATGTTCTTATCTAAATACTGCTGAACCCGATTTGCGTCTTAAAGTCGCCAGTTACCTCTTGAGAGCATAGATTTACTAACGTCTGGGAAGGGCTGGCACTTGTCGCAGCTCCCGCCCACTCCCCACCGCCCTCCACCCCTCCTCCGGCCTCTGTCCTGCCTCCAGCCAGCCAAGCAAGATTATGCTACGGGCAAAAAAAGGTCTAACCTTGTGCAGAAACAGTTAAGTACACTGGGCCCCCGCCAGCATGTGCTCCTTGGAGTGTTTTTGTTTCGTCTTGTTGGGGGTGGAGAAGAGTTTCTAGGGACTGAGCTTCCCTCTTCCCTCTCCACTGTAGTCAGGATTGATACCTCCTCCCCCCCCCCTTTGGTCAGGTCTGTCACGCCACCCTTCGCCAGTTCACGAACGCCATGGGTGCCCTTGTGATTTCGCTGTTGTCATTCTATCTGTTGTCATTGCTGTCATTGTAGGCGCCTTTTTCGTCATTACAGCTCAGGATGGGTGGCAGGTATGCGAATGGATTGTTTGTTTATGTCAGTCGGGAAATATATATTGCATTCCCTTCCGCAATGTGACAGTTCTGTATATATGGAATGTTGATCTGGTTCTCGCCGACTCTTGGTGTATAATATACCTACAGGTTATTTATACGACAGAGAAGACTGCTTATATATACACGCAGCTGACAGGCCCAGGGCTGGGGCTCCTGCTTTAACCTCTGGCATTTTAGAGGCGCAGTGATCAGAAGTTGCCTCGGTGCAGCTGTCCCAGCGGTTCAGCCCTTGATAACATTGATTGATATACAGCATTACAATACCATTACGCTTTGTTCATGTCACGAAATATTAAAGGCGCTGAGAATAGCACGAATGTTCTCTAACTGTGCCTCGTGTAAGTCCCTCACAGATAGGACAGGACGCGTGAGGGTCGCCGACGGCGTCACTATGCGATATCTTCGACGTCACGGTGTAAGGTCTATCTCGATTGCGAGGCGGTTGGCAGCCCTGCTAGTCAACTTGTTTGCGAGATGTTAATAGACAGTTAGATCTGTATTTGTTGAATGTCAATGGATGGCCTTGGTTTGCCATAAGAGTGGGCGGTCGCTGGCGGTTACGATGCTCAGAGGGAAGGGGAAAGGGAAAGGGAAAGGGGTCGGCCGTAATGCAGGTTGAACCAGGTGTGCGCTCGAATTTTGAAAGCAGAAAAAAACTGATAAAGAAAGAGAGAGGGAGAGGGAGAGGGAGAGAGAGAGAGAGAGAGAGGAAAGGGTGGAGGAGGAGGGGGTAGACGTGGCTGATAGCAGGCGAGAGAACTGAAGGAGAGGAATGCGAGGTGAGATATCCTCAGGGTGGTGCTGGTGACGACACTCAATCCTGCGTGTCCGGGTCTTGCAAGTGCCTTAGTTACAAACCACATTAATAATTTTATTCGTCTTCCTCGGATTAAGATCGCCGAGTGGCTTACTTTACAATGGCTATTTTTTCTATTTAAGCGTTAGTTAACAAAACAAAAAAAAGTATCTGCCATGAAGTTTCCACACGAAATACACCCTCTTCCCCGCCCTTTGACATTCAGTCCCGAGTCTTGGCCAAGCCGGGAGAACTGGACGGGAGCTGAGGCAATGCAGCGCTATCTTTGTTCCTTTAGTTGCGCTTTATCTTTTAAGTATACTTGTATTGACTTGTTTGTTCAGTCTGTTCTTGTTGTGTGTCTTCCGATTGTTGACAAATAACAATTGTCGAGAGCGCAGAGAGGGTCGGATTCACGGCCAATTTCCTAAACACAAAAACACATCCCCATTAGGTAACCGTTGGTTTCTTGGTGTGCTCACTTCAGTGGACGAAGTAGTAGTGACAGGCCTCGTCTGATATTTTTGGTTGATTGTTGTCGTCTGTTCTTCTTCGTTGCTCTTCGTTTGTCTCCCTTCTTCCTTCTTCACGTTCTCTCCTTCGCTTCCTCCTCTTTTTTTTCCTCTTCTCGCACATCCCCCTCGCTTGCTTATTATTCTTATTCTTCTCCTACCTGCTATTCCTCTCCAATTCCTACCCCCCCCCCCTCTCTTTCTCTCTATCTGACGTCTTCACCGTCAACACAAGAACAGAGAGCATGAAGACAGGGCATCCCGAAGATGCTGCTATGCGGCGTGGTCAACCGCCGGAACATCCGCTATTGTTCCAGTCGCCCCCAAGTTGCGCAATGCTGGATCCGTGCTTAATGTGCTCTTGAGCTTCTTCCCTTGACTTCATTTACCTCGCATGCTAAGCAGGAGGTTATTACGGGACGGGACTCTTCATACTTTCGGTGCCTCCCTTCTTCCTTCTCCAGTATTCAGTCCACATCATCGAGACCGCGTGTCGAAGCCTTTTTATATTGCACGGGTGTGGTGGCATGACTGTTGCGGGAAAGCACATTCACCAGGGGTCAGAGCGGCGTGTTATCGGTGAAAGGGAGGTGTGCCAGCATCATGAGTGGCTCGGGCCGGGATGCCAGCTGCCGTGTCGCAACGCTGGCCTCGGCTCATCCACTGCACGGAGAGCCTGTGGGGGAATGACTGAATACGTTAGAGGGAAGCCAAACTGAAAAGCTTAGGATGTCTTTGTGAAAGGCGCTGATGAGATCTCGTGTGCGTTTCTTGGGGGGGGGGGGGTAGGTTCGAGTATGAAGCATCTGGTTATTTCGTTATTTCTTTGCAGTACTTGCAGGTCATTTTATGCCCAAATGCCAGGCAGCTTCCAGATTGAAAAGTGTTGCAGCATTGATGTTTCGTGTTACGCAATGGCCGTGTTCTCTTCGAGTTGTGTCAGAGGTTGTCTGCAGACTACTTCATGGCCAACAAGAAGGGCGTCACGTTCATAGCCCGAATTGTTTGTTGTTGACATTGGGCCGAACTTGTTTAATGTTTTCTCAGACTCCTTTGCGCTGGTTGAAGGCAATAACACCTGATTGCATTTCTGCTGTTCTTCCCTCTCCTTTACTGAAATCTTTTTCGTTGCAGGCTTTGATTTTTTTTCATTGTTGTAGTTGACTATGATTTTAGTAGATATTATTTGGCCAGACAATAACCAAAGTTTTTCTTCCCCCGCAGGACCTACCACAAGGACTCGTACATGGCCCACCGGCGAGACTGGAAGACCGGCTTCGAGGGTCGCTACCGGAGGACCATCTCGCCCTCCGCCGCCAACCGCAACCTTCTCTATTCCCGCGACGACAACACCAACAACAACCACACCAACAACAAAAACAACAACGACAACACCAACAACAACATCAACTCGTCCCCGTCTTCCACCACGCCGACGTCCGGCAGCGCCACGACAAGGACGAGCCCCACGCCGCCCCAGGAGCAGGAGCGGCGGAGCTCGACCACGCCCCCGTCAGGTGTCCTGCGCCCCGTCGGCTCGTCCTCCAGCCTCATTCAGAACAACAACTCCAAAAACGTGATTGACAACGACAACAACGTCAATAACAATGGTAAGAATGCGTTTAATCATGACTTGGAAGTTCATAACGAAGGGGCTGTGGGTTTATTCGTGCAGTGAGCTCAGGATGTGAAGAAAACCTTTGTATGTGATGATAAGGGTTGCGCGTGCTGTCTCTCACACTCATTGCATGCTATCTCGGGCGAGGGAATTCTGCAGAATCATTGCAATGCCCGCCCGAACATGGCCAACGAGCGAGGTCCGCTTGTCCGCACTTCATTGTGACAGCCGTGACGTGTTTACTTTGCCGAGTGCCATGGCTTTGAGAGCGGCGGCCCCGACATTCCGCATAACACGACCACGTTCCTCCGCCTTGGTCCTGCTGACAGGGAGATCATCAAGGCTGATAACTAAGGATGACTCGGGCTTCTGGCGAGATGATTATTTGCGGGGAGGGAGGGAGGGCAGACAGTCAGTCAGTCAGTCAGTCAGTCAGTCAGTCAGTCAGTCAGACAGTCAGATAGTCAGTCAGTCAGTCAGTCAGTCAGATAGTCAGTCAGTCAGATTGACAGAGAGAGACAGACAGACAGAAGTAGGAATGTGGGAGGATGACGTTAGCTCAGAGGGTTGAAGTGGCGACCGCGCTCTTCATCTTTTCAAGGACTTTTGCGGGATTTTGTTTTTTTCTCTTTCTTATTTTTTCTCGTTTTTCTTTTATATATTTTTTCTTCTAATGGAATTACGGACGTCGCATGACTTTTTTTTTAACTCTCGCCACGTCCTATTATTGCGTAAGGATTCCTTGTAGGATCTCTTTAGGTAATCCTGGTAATTGGTGACGACGAAGGCCAACACTCTATCCTATTTGTTAAAAAAATATATCCTTAAAGTGTCAAAGGATGTTCATTATATCGAAATGATAATTTAATGATAAAATAATAATTATAATAATAATGTGATGAAGATTAGAATAATGAGATAATAGGATGATGGAAATAACGAATATGATAAACAACAATAGAGTATAATAATTTGGTCATGAACACGAAGAACAAAGCACAAAGATAAAGAATAAAATGATGAGAACATAAAGAGATAGAATATGATGACGCAGATGAAGAGCAGAATAAAGGGGGGGGGATGAAGAAGGGAGAAATGAGAGAACACTCCCCTGCCTGAGTCTCCGCCGTGGTGAGCGTCCGCGCCGTGGAGTCCTTTCAATATTTATGACATTTTCTCTCCAACGGGACCAGCGAGCGGAGGGAAATCTTGATAAACAAGTTATGGTAAGCTACTGGCATGATCCCAGATGCTAGCCGTAACGCCAGCGTGGCTCTGTCTCACTTTTTTCCTGCTTTCGAAGCTATTCTCTTTTCTCGGTTTCTCTCTCTCTCTCTCTCTCTCTCTCTCTCTCTCTCTCTCTCTCTCTCTCTCTCTCTCCCTCCCCCCCCCTCTCTCTCCCTCTCTCTCTCTCTCTCTCTCTCTCTCTCTCTCTCTCTCTCTCTCTCTCTCTCTCCCTCTCTCTCTCTCCCTCTCTCTCTCTCTCTCTCTCTCTCTCTCTCTCTCTCTCTCTCTCTCTCTCTCTCTCTCTCTCTCTCTCTCTCTCTCTCTCTCTCTCTCTCTCTCTCTCTCTCTCTCTCTCACACACACTCACACACTCACTTTCTCCCTTTTCTCTAGTTCGCTTCCTTTCTTGCTTCCTTCCTCCTTACCACCCATCCCTTCCCTATTCCTTCTCCCTTTCCCTCCCCTGCCTCCTTTCCTCCCCTAGGACCCATTAGCACCAAGTCTCGACTCGTCTCATCAAGTACGTGTTACGAGATAGAGTACCGAAAGCTGCTTGCTTGCCTGGCGATTATTGAATGGAACGTGCTGTAATGACACCCATTATACTAATGCGCTGTGAGGCTTAAGACTAATGCCAGCGAGAATCAGTGTCCTTTTGCTAGAGAAGGATTCGTAGCGAAGATGCGGGCGCCAAGGATCCGACCTGTAAGGCGCCGAACTATCGCATATCGGTCAGCACCCAAGATTATTATTTTTTCTCTCAGTCGCGTCTCATGGCCCAGCACTTCAGATTGGTGTTATCGCAATCCTTGTAAAATATACTAAACCTGTGATTTGTGTTCTAGCGTAAGCTTTTGACGCATGTAGAAGATTTAACGTAAATGACGCTCTTGTGATGAACGAATATGAATATAAACATTGTATGAGGAGTTTAGCCCTTATACTTTATATTAGTGGCAGTTAATTATTTTCGTAATAATTTCCAGTTATCAAGTTTTAAATGTATGAAAGAGATTCAATCTTTCATACTGCCCTGACTCCGTGAAACATACGGTTCATTATCAGTTATATTAAAGAATATTCATCGTCTTAAGCCACAAGGCAAAACCTGGCGGAGTGAAGGAACAAGGGAAACGGGGCGCGAGTAGTCAAACGCAATTACAAAGTGCCTTGTTGCCAAGAGGTATCAAGCAGGAGAAAAGTATAGTGCGGTGTCCAAGGTCGGGATAGGTGGCGACGAGCGAGGCGCGCGCGGTGTCGCTCGACCACAAGACGGCCACTGAGACACGCCACAAGGTCCTTCTGAGACTCCAGTAGAAGGCGGACTCAAGCCGAATGATAGATTACGAGGACATTTCCCGTTCGGATGCTGTTAAGGCAGTTGGAACGCCTAGGAGAGAGATGCAAAGTGTGTGTGCTTGTGGACGCATGCATGCTAGTAAGCGAGCAATCAGATATGCACCCATGGTCTATATGCGCCCTCTCATATATAAAAAAGCGTATGTGTCTGTGTGCGTATGCGTAAAAATGTGCATACGTGTATGTGGTTATTTTTGCAGTCATTAACAGTTACTATAGTGTCCATTGTACGAAAGCTTTGCATGTATATCCCTCCTTTTCATTATCAAGAATAGAAGAGAGTAAAGAATTCCACTTACGCGCAAGAATGTTGATAAAGGTTTATTTTGAATTCTTTCTAGCTCGCCTGGGCCAACGTGGCTGATACCCTCTAAGTTGCCATGGGAGGCTTGATATTTATTGGAACTATGTTTTTTTCTCTCTTATTTAGATACGATACTAATTCTTACGTCCTGATATTGCAGGTTGGGCAGGCCACGCGCGGTCTACGTCGACGACCGTTAGTTTCACAGCAGAAGAACTACGGGCGTTTAAGGCCCGACGCGCCCACGCCCACACGCAGGAAGCCTCAGCCCACAGTTCCGACAACAAGGAGAACGCGCCTCGGCCGCTGCACCCATCCCAGTCGTCACCGTCGCTCTCCTCCTCGACGGCGCTGCGCTCTCTCGCCAGCGAGGGCTCGACGACCTCCCTGGCCAGCGGCGGCGGCGGGTCGTCCCTCACCTCGGGTCGCAGTGGCTCCCCAGCCTCGCCGGCGAAGCTGAGTCCAGCTCACTCGTGGCGGACGTCGCTGGACTCCTTGCACCGCCCTCCCCTGTCGTCCCCGTCGCCCCCCGCCACTGCCACGACCGCCAGCGACACGACCTCCAGCTCCCCGCGTCCCATAACTCGCGCCACCAGCCTCGCGGACCCACTCAACAAGGAGGAGGCAGCGGCGGCAGCCATGTCCGGGAGCGTGTCTCAGGAGGCGCTCCACCTTCCCTCCACCTCCAGTGTCAGCGAGTCCCTGAACCGCATTGCTGCCATAAGTGATTCCCTTAGTCGATCTACCAGTGTAACCGAGTCCTTGTGCCGCTCTGCGAGCCTCACGGAGACGCCCACGTCCACGCACTCGCGCGCCAGCAGCGTCAGTGAGGTTCCCACGTACCTGTCTAGTCCTCCCGCCGCCCCTGCCAGCAGCGCGCCCGCGGCCCCATCCTCACCCACGTCCCCGGTGCCACACGATGGCCCCGTCACCGCCCACCCGGCCACTGTGACGGAGGAGCCTTCCCCAAGACCCTTGCTCAGCACTCCCAAGGCGCCGTCGTCACCTAAGTCCCCGCTCTCCACCAAGTCCCTCTCGTCCAAATCCTCGCTCTCGCCCACGCCCTTGTCTCCCACTTCGCCTCTCTCCCCCACCACTTCCAAAGCACCCACCTTCCCCTCCTCGTCAGCCTCCACAACGGCGTCTTCCACAACCACCACCACTGTCTCTTCCGCAACCTCCTCCTCCACCACCTCCTCCACTGTCACGAACAGCACCCCCTCCTTCCCAGTGACGTCACCCTCTATGTCTCCTACGTCATCGTCAGGAGACAAGACCAACATCGTGGTCTTGGGCTACGGGCGGACGCGGTACCAAGAGGAGATCGACTGTGATCAGCTGTCCAAGGACTACGCCCCCCACCTGCTCCTCGACACGAAGCTCAGGGCCTTGCTTGGTGAGTACCCAAGTGTTTGATTCCATTTTATTTTAAAGATATGTATGTTGATAAAAGATATGTGTTATGTTGATTAAAATAGCGATCAATGTTTGGAGAACGGTGAGAGGGGAAAAGAGCACAGTAGGACTAACTTTCCCATTACTCGGGAAGCAGGTAGTGAAAAGTGAAACAGGCATAACATTTGTTATCAATTTCCTGTATTGAGACAGCCTTATCTTCAAATAAGTAGGTTTACGCGTGCTCTGTCAAATTAACTATTAACCTTGCACTCCATATAATACATGATATAAATTTATTTGTCAAATTAACAGATAACCATACAATCTATGTAATACATGATACAGAGTCTAATTCGCCAATACAAGAAGGCTAGCTTTTCGTGTTTTTTTTATAGGATATTTGTGATATCCACCGAAGATATTGTTTATTAATGATGTACGGATACCTCTTTTATTATGGATGATGGCGTAGGTCCTTATTGAATTATAATAGTTAAAGGTGGAGTTGTGTAGGGTAGACTGAACAATTCTTGGTCGACATATCATAGAAAGTGGGAAACTTGCGGAACTCACTCACTCAATATAGAAAACGGAGACTTGTGAGCTGCGGTACATATGGGTAACTAAAGAAAATTTCCTAAGTTCGGAAACTTTGTGTGTACTACCACAAAATCTAATAGTTGTAAACAAGGAATAAATTTCGTTATCAGTTTAGTGAAAAATACTGTATGAGTGGTATATTTACATCAGTCTTAGAGCCAATTTATAATACTTTAGACTTTTACTATTAATTATCAGCGTTCAAATCAAAAGTGATCTTTAATAACCGGCTCGGCTTCCTGTGGCTGTCGTCCTCTCTCGGAGTTTTGTTTTGAAGTTCACGTCAGAGTAAACGACAACCTCATTACCATGACCTCCGTCCACTCGCATGCCATTCACCTTAAGTCAGGTCAGGAAAGGTTTACACTGGTCAACTCGACTCGCCTGAATCACTCAAGCGACATGTTTGGCTCCTAAGCGAACGCACGCACACGAATGGGTCTCTTGTTTCCTCATTCTCGTTATTGCTCTTTTACTATATTTATAACTAACTCTCTCTCTTTCTCTCTCTCTCTCTCTCTCTCTCTCTCTCTCTCTCTCTCTCTCTCTCTCTCTCTCTCTCTCTCTCTCTCTCTCTCTCTCCCTCTCTCTCTTGTATACACGCTCGGGGGGAGGGGGTGGGTGCATGGTTGAACGGTCGAGTGGGAACGTCAGGGATGTCACAGGACAAATACCATAGGTCAGATGCCATTGATAAGGAGAATGAATGAAGGGTTAAAAGACGCCCCA
>BOPN01000726.1:59023-64023 GCA_017312705.2 Penaeus japonicus | reverse complement strand
AACTAAGAGCGAGGGAGACTTGCTGGGAGCCTCCCGAAGGTCTGTGGGAGGGCGCAATCACACCAGGTCGTACGTGTTTGTTGACACACTGTGAGTCACGTGACCCGGGGAGTCTGCTCTTTTTTGTGGGACTTTGATGACAAGACGAATCTCGGACCACAAAAGTTAAATGTTAGTATGTAGGTGGCTGTCATGTTTTAATCAAGTTTATATTCTATAGCTATTTCTCGTCGCCCAACAGAACGAGTGACAAGTCTCCACTGCCTGCTGACTCCGCCTACTTCACCACGTCAGAGAGCAAGGCCAAGCTCCTGACGCGGCTTCGGGGGAGCGGCAACAACCTCCAGGACACCATCACACCAGTCACCGACCACCAGCAGCTCTTGAAGAGGAAGGTGAGGAAACCGTCCGCCCGCTCTAATGAAAGGCGCTTACAGTACGAAGTCCGGGTACTGATACAGACAGGGCTCTCTTTCATGGTTCCCTGTGATCGGCCTTGTTCTGTGGCGTCTCGTATCCTAGCTTTCTGCTTCATATTTGAAATGTGAAGCGTTTGCAAATGTGTTTTGTTAACTTTTCAATTAAGGCTTTTCCGTTTATTAATCATAAAGTTACACCTTTCAATCCAAACCTGTTCAGTTTGTTAACAATGAATCGATATCTTTTAATTCAAAACATTACATAGTGTTAAAAATGAATCGAATGTGTTCCGCTCCGCAGGAGGAACTGGTGGCGAGCATCGGCCGGAAGCTGGAGATCCTGAAGGCCGAGCGAGAGGCCATCAAGGAGGAGATGCGTCTCAACCAAGAGCTGGGCGTCGAGGTCACGCAGGAGGTGGAGGCCCGAGCCAGCCTGGCCGAGGCGGAAAAGTACAAGCTCCACGTGGAGGAGATCGACAAGATTACCTCTCTCCTCCTGGGCCTTTCCGGTAGACTGGCGCGAGCCGAGAACGCCCTCCTCATGCTCGTCAAGGATGCTGACCCCGAGGAGAAGGTAGGCAGAGGAGGTCTATTTGGAATTGGGTGGACGGAAATCTTATCTTGAGCTAGAGCCACATTATTGGGACTGTGATAGGAACATACGAAAGTGTAGATTTATCATTAACCCAAGATATGTTTAAGTATAGATACGTTTATATATACTTTAAATGAATACCTGTTACTGATAATTGGAAGCTATTATAATTATATGAACAACTTTCCAAATACCTCTTATGTCTTGCAGCGTATTCTTGAGGGTAAACGTGACAAGCTACGTGACCAGCTGGAGGAGGCAAAACGGCTCAAGGAAAATACAGACAGAAGAGCTATACAGGTAAGCTATTCAATGGCATCATATGGTTTGACCAAGGTTGTTGATATCCATTTGTTAATTAAATGCCGTTACAATATTTAGAATGTGTGTTATGTAGGGCTAAACATTTTTCTTCTTTCTTTAGGTGGCAAAGGTGCTAAATCAGTACTTGAGTGAGGACGAGTATGCAGATTACGACCACTTCATCAAGATGAAGGCCAAACTCATCATGGACGCCAGGGAGATCGACGACAAAATCAAGCTCGGGGAGGAGCAGCAGCAGGCTCTGTCGGAAACCATGTGTTGCAAAAATCCGTGAAGGCCCGGTGCTTCGCGTGGTGGAAGTGTTCCTGTGGTGTGAACTTCACTAAACTCTGCAGCTGTGATCTGAAATTCCAAACATTAGTAGTCGCACTGATAGTGAGGAATGCATCGCTGTCAGTGGCGAAACCGTGAACAGTTATGGAAAATACATTTTGTTTAGGAATTTACAAGAGGCTGTAAAAAGAATATATATATACATATAAATATATATAAATAATCAGGATATAAGATAGCAAGCTGACAAGAGACAGTATTTGACAGTAAATATTCTTCTGTTAAGAAGTTTGCGTCTGGACAAATCACTTGTTGTTAGAGCTTGTCTTTCTCCTGCATGTGCTTACTGTTGCCGAAGAATTACAGTTTACATATGGACATGTGTAAATGCAAAAAATATAAGATGCAGTTTGTAAGTACCTTTGAGTTCTATATGATTGTAAACACGAGGAATAGATGTCCTGGAATGAGCAAATTGCATTGCTTCCTCGGTTTTTTCGGTATACAGACAGGTGCTGTTTAATGACAACGAGGAATGATTCTTTATGCTGGCATTTTCTGAACTGTGTCATTGTTTATGATATTGTGATCTATTTCCCAATATTTATTTATGTGCGAAAGTTTAAAGTGATAAGTATTGGATAAAGCACATAAACTGTACATTGTAGCCAGAGTTTTATTTGAGGATACTAGTGCGAGCAGCAGCACTGTTATTGCTGCAGATGTAACTTAAACATTTAGTGGGCACTTATATGAAGTCTGCAAGGAATGGGCATACATACTATGTAATGTTAGGTTATTTAATATCACATTTTATTGTCCTGAGGCTTTCTTTAGGTTTATATATTGACAGTGCAATGAATGTCATGGCAATACTTACTCAGATGCATATTTGAGTTTGTAGTTTACTTGTATTGATGAATGAAAACAAAGCAAAACAAAACACGGCTCGCCTTTCATCTTCACGATTGAAGGTAGAGTTTGTGTCATCGGAACAGATATCACATCACTGGACTGAGTGAGGAGCAATAGAAACAACAACAACAACAACAATGGAGAACGCCTCGTGCCATTTGGAGGAAAAAAAGATAATTCTACTCTCTGACGTATCATACTTTATCCATAGTATGGATTCCCATCTCGGGGTCTCAGTTTGAACTTTGCTATGTTATGACTTTCTGTAATCTCTTTTTATATACAGTTGATTATCCTGTGATGCTTGTCTGCTTGGTGTGTTTGGGTTATTTTTCAGTTTTATGAATAATTATTAACAAAGAAGAGCTTTGCCCACATGTACACATGCAGCTGTGCTGAGCTCGTCTCTTGATCCTATCTGCAGTCCTGTCTAACATTCTCTCGCTTCAACTACATGATAAGAAGCCAAATGGTTTTGAAGGTTGGGCAGCACAACCCGTTAAGGAATACTTCATTAGTCCATAGTCCTTTTTTATGTTAACTTTCAGTGACAAAGTGCCCACACTGGCAGCTGGACAATACTGAAGTAGCAGGCCCACTAAATGATGGAGTCTTGACGTGCAAAGAAGATATGACGTCTTCTTTGTTGGAGTTATTAGTGCCACATTGTATATAGTAGTTTGTTAATGGATGCCAAAAGACCGTCCTGTTCCTTGATATCTGTGTCTACTAACTTCGTCTAAAGAATTTATTGGTTTTATACTTTAAGACTAGTTGCAAAGCGACAGTTGTGTTGTACAGTAGCGCTTGTTTATAAGGTACGCCAAATTCTATGATTCTTCTGCCTGGAAGAAATAAAATGAGAATTAAGTTTTATTTTTCATTATCCTCTTTGAACTTTATTTCCTTCTTATATATACATATACATGTACATACACTTTTGCATACATACATGAGCATACACATACATATTTGTATGTATGTGTGTGAGTGAGAGTGAGTCTGAGTGTGTGTGTGAGTCTGTGAGTGAGTGATATGCACATGTACATATACATGTGAAGGATTCATGCTTACCAAGTTGAAAACAAAACAACGAAGGGAAACAGGAAAACGCACGAATACGCCGAAGGCCTTGCCCCATTTACTGCTTCGTGTGTTCTGTTTCCTTCATTGTTTTGTTTTCAACATGTACACATGCACATACATAAACAGCCACAGCAGTAAAGACGGTAATAATGAACATAATGATTATGACAATCATAATAATTATGACTCGTAATTAAAACAATAATGATAATTATAACAACATCAATAACAACCTAAATGTCATGTAATACCCCTGCAGTACAATCTGACTGAGTGACGGAACCAAAGACCATATACTCATTTATACCCACTAGCACGTACGCACGCACACAACACTAATAACAGTAATGATGACGATGATGATAACTGCTTATGACAAAGAAAGTAATAAATAGTATTAGTAATGATAATGATTATAATAATAGTAATAACATTAATAATAATGATGGTGATAATGATAATAGTAGTTATGATGATGATAATAACAAAATAGCAATGAGGAACGCAACATAACAGCAAAAATTACAATAACAATACTACTACTACTAAGAATGATTATAGTCATAATAGTAATAATTATGATAAACATAATGATAGTATTGATAACAAGAGCAATAATAATAATGACATTAAAAAAGTAATAATCATAACACAAGTGTAATAATGATAACAATATCAACAAAGGCACAACAAGAAAGCAAAAATAATGATACAGATAACAATAAGAAATTGATAACCATAACAATAATAACAACTATAGTGAGCGATTTATGTTTATTAATCAATATGGTCCTCTTTGTGTCTGTTTGTACTTCCTTACCCCCCTCCCCCTCATACTTACCAAGTGATGATGATGATAATGATAGCATAATGCTAGTAATAATAATAAACTTAGCAATGATAATAATAATAATGGTAATTATAATGATGATAATAAAGATGATGATGATGATGATGATGATGATGATGATGATGATGATGACAATAACAATAATAAAAAAGGATATGATGATAAAAATAATAATAAAAATAATAATAACAATGATTATAGTCATAACACCAATAATAATAACGGTAATAGTAATAATAATAACAATAATAACAGTAGTATAAATAACAAAATGATAATTATGATAATGGCAATAATGAAACAACAACAACAATAATCATAAGAACAGCAACAGTAGCTATAACAAAGCCAACAATAATAAAATAAGATAAAAATAAAACCATTAATAGTAATGATGATGATAATGGTACTTATAACAATAAATCAAAATGGTAATAATAAAAATAATAAAGTAAATTATAAATATGATAATTGTAATAACAACAACAACAAAGATAATGATATCAATAACAATAATAATAGAAAATAACTAATCATA
>BOPN01000726.1:30000-32500 GCA_017312705.2 Penaeus japonicus | reverse complement strand
CAGATAACCCACACAGACATATCACCTAGTTCAATCCCATTTTTTTCTACTTTTCCCCGTGGCCTATGGCTTACGGGCCTCTCCCTCTAAATATGTCCTGAAAGATTAAGTGAACAGCGTTGCCCTATGGCGGAGTAGAATTACACCTCTACTGAGATTCAATAGATATCTGCTTCATGATCTGCTTTATGACGGTGAGGTGTAAGTGTTGGTTGTCGAAAAGGATGCTTTCGAAGATATATGATACTCGTTATTCCTACCGGAGTATTCTTGACTTACCATGTGATCCTGCAAGCTGGCAGCCAACCTGCGGCCATCAGTCTTCTGGAGACAAGCAAGAACCTCGTGGCTGCCGAGGCCTTCTGGGCAGCCGACGGATTTGCTTACTTCCTCCGTTACAGACTTGAACTGCTCCTGGAGAGCCCACGAAGCCAAGGCGGTTCCTGACTGCATGATGGCGCGAGAGAAGAGGCCTAGAAAGAAGAGGCTTATTCCTTTAAATAGGCATTCATAATGAGATAGAGATAGAGAGAGAGAGAATGAGAGAGAGAGAGAAAGAGAGAGAGAGAGAGAGAGAGAGAGAGAGAGAGAGAGAGAGAGAGAGAGAGAGAGAGAGAGAGAGAGAGAGAGAGCGCGAGAGAGAGAGAGAAAGAGAGAGAGACACAGAGAGAGAAAGAGAGCGAGAGAGAAAGAGACAGACAGAAAGAGAAAAAGAGAACGCGACAGAGAGAAAAAGAGAGAAAAAAAAGAAAAGAAAAAGTACAAGCAGATAGATCCAACTGACAGACAGACCAACAGATAGACAAACATATGAATAAACATATAGAGCTACGAATAAACACCCAACAGGAAAAGAAATCAACGGCAGAAGAGGAGAACCCACGTACCAGAGTTGCTTAACCAGAGGACCGTTAACCATAGGATAATTACCTTCCGCCTCAGGGTATAGTTGGGCTTAACACAGTCTATAATCTCGGTACATTTTTCTTAGTGGTTTGGGTGTGTGTGGTGGGTGTAATGATCAATTAAATCTATGTGTTTCGTGTGATTTCGTTGTACGATTTGCAAGATTTTGTATTAATAAAGTCGTAGGTGTTCTGGTGGTGGTGATGCTATCATTCAAATTTCCGTTTAGAAATAGAGCGGAACGTCCGTAGTTCATTTCCTCCGTTTAATTAATCATAATACTGCGTGCCAGATTAATTTCGGTATATCATAATCATAATGGAAGCATCGGTATCAAGCCGGATATATTAGTGACGGTATTTTAAGAACTGATAATAATATCTTACCGGAACATTCCTCGATTGTACGTACGTTTTTTTGGTGAAAAAAAAAATTAGTTCGTAAATCAAAGAATTCCATGATCTCAACACGTGTTTTTTTTCATCTACAGCAATAAAGTTACGTAACTCCAGTAAGGATGATGCACAATTATTGGTATCTAATCGTATTCATGCGTATATAAACACTCCGATTAATTCAGGCTTTAGGCAGCATGATTTGTAAACAAACTACCTTGCCATCGGCACTCTGGCACCTGAAATACTACCCCGTCCTTTCTTGGACCGGTTCCATTCAAAAGCTAGAACCAACTTTTAATTCAAATCTTAGAAATAGTTTGACTCAAATGCTAGACACATATTCATCTAAGAAGACAGAAGCAGTTCCATTCAAATCCTAGAATGTGTCCAACTAAAACACCCAGAACCAGTTTCACACGAATTCCTGAATCTACTACTCCACCTCTAAGTGCAAACACAACTTCTGCAATTGCACCATCAATAAAGAGTAAAAAAGGAAGCTGTATTACTAGTAATATCTTAGCTGAGGTTCACCTACGTTCTCGTACCCTCTCATCTTCCACACACTGGCAGCTACTTTGTTCACTGTGACACCTGTTGTAAAGAAATGAATGAGGATGAATAATGGTACGAGGCGAGATGAATTACTTGGCGTTCCGTTCTGACAGTCTGACATTCCTTCTGATGAATAATCTTGATTAATCATTCATTCTCACAATAACACCTTCTTCCTCAACAAAATTTCGTGCTCACAACGTTTCGTAACCTTAACAAAAGCATCATATGTTATGATATCACACGAACGTCATATCATTAGCAGCATCGTTTCAAAACCATGTTCATAAACGCCACGTGCTTTTTTATCACAAGAATATCATTATCATCACAGCACGATATGCTGTTCTCGTTCATACGTTTGAGAGCACCCACTTCCGGAAACGGAAAATACACTCATTCTACCTCTGTTATTACGATGGGAATAAAGCTCAAGCAAGCGAGACAGGGCGGGGTGAGGAGGAGGGGGGGGGGGGGGGGGTGGGGGGGGGGGGGGAGTACAGAAACCGCTGCTGTGCCTGATGTTACTAGGTGTACGTTTGTGTTTTTAGATATTTTGCACTATCTGTATCTGTATCTGTATCTGTTTGTCTGTCTCTCTCTTATATTTATGAACGATCAGCGCAATTGTGTGTTTTAAA
>BOPN01000726.1:12500-15000 GCA_017312705.2 Penaeus japonicus | reverse complement strand
AGAACACAGTTGGATAAACCCACAAATTAATATTGTTTCTAAAATCTACAATATCTGTCCTGTTCAGAGTAAGATTTATGTTTATTTTTTATAAGTTTTCAAAAACTTTCAAACATTTTCGCAAATGACAGCAAATTTCATAGCACATTCTAACGGTCTAACACATTTGTCTCTTTCTTTCCTAACTCGCACAAATACATTTTCTTCCTAATAGAGGCCAGAAATTATAGGCCTTTTTTTTTTACCTAACCTGAATAGATGCATTTCTTCGAAAATGGTTTCATATGTTTCTCTTCTTATTACAAATTTCGATTTCACCCAATTTCGTAAGTGGAGAGCGGGGGTGGGGGGGGGGGGGAGGTAACAACTGACCAAGGAAGTAGGGCAACTATAGCGATATAGGATGGAAAAAGGGACAAGTGTACAGGCAAGCATAAGTGCAGTACGGGAACAACATACTATTCATACATGCAAACCTACTTACATACACAACCAGAAGGGAGGTAGAAGTAACAGCCACATGGATAACGGAATAACGGTAACACGAAGATGAGTTACTGGAAAACGTTACGATTGGCTAATCCGAAGGAAGACGCGTAACGAAGGATTTCATCGCGACCTGTTTTATAGGCCTGTCCAATCGGGGGGAACGGCATTACAAGTCGAGTGGAAAAAGTTAGTCGACGATGCAGTTTCACAATGGCGGTCGTTTGTGTTCTTGTGAGAGATCATTGATATAAGTACATCAAATTATAAAGAATTCTCTTGTCATGGCTATCGAGTAATTATTTTTGAAAATAATATTATACGAGCTTTTCTTTACTGTTATATTTCCCAGCTTATTTGTAAACTAGCTAAAACTGAAGCAAATACTCTAAACATGTAACCCCTCCCTCCCAGTCTCTCTCTCTCCCTCACTCCCCCTTCTCTGTCAGTCGTCATCTTCGCAAATATCACTTTTATCGTTATCAGGTAACTCATGATGCTTGCTTTTAATTCTTAACAATGAAATAATTATATATTTGATAACGAAGAAAGATAAAATTGACCTTTAGACGGTTCTAGCTCGGTGGCATAACAATGTTCAGCATATTAGGTTAGCGAACCTTTTTACCAAATAAGATGATACCTGATGAAAATGGAAATGTCTGTGATCTTCCAATTAGCTTCCTCACATTCGGATTCAACTATTCCGGGCTCGTGATTATAGTACGCCTCCTCGTTTCCTATAATAACTATGCTAATACCTATCAACTTCTCCACAAAGGAGAAGGAGAGTTATATTAACAAAGCTAATATTCAGTGGCTGTAAGAATGGGACAACCTTTCACTGGATGTATTACCCTCAGAAAGCTGTGAGATGGAACACGCCTTATTGTCTTGTAACTTAGTACGATTTCGCTGAAGAAATGCAAAAGTCCTCATAGGAATAGACTGTAGGAGGAAGTAGAGTAACCCTAAACCGGCGTCTGAAACTTGGTCTCCCTTCCCTTCTGGGTTCACATATACTCCTGTAAGCTTGGTTATACAACTACAATCATTAAAGTTGTGACGACCACACGATGCAACTACAAAGACGTCTCAAAATAAACAGTAGCCCAGAACCGGTTTATGAATGGATTTTTTTCCCCTTCCGGGCCCACACTTTCACCCATACTAGATGACCGAGAAGAGGAAGCTCCTCCCAACTAAAGAGATATAGTGTAGATATAGGCATGGAAGAGACTGAATTATTCCATTCCCTAGGAAATGCAACTTACATATCATTATCACATTATCAAAATTCATGAAATTCTGATGAATATAACATCGAAACGTCAGTTACATCTTGCGTGCGTGGAATTATTCACTCCCATTCATACCTTTTCGAGCATTTCCCACAATGAACCTGTTCGGGTTGTGTAATGTAATCCACTTTGCTAAGTGGCTTTGTACGCTGTCTGTGATGTGAGAGAAATGGTGAGAGAGAGAGGGAGGATCTTCCATGTAAGCGTAGGAGGTAATCCGTTTATAAAGTGTCCTACAACCTGAATTCCTCCACAATGGGATAGCTGGCTGACTCCCGTGTTCCTTATGTCCGTTGCTTTCTCTTATATTTGCTGTCATAGTTCTAACAGTAGCATTACAAAGGGTAAAAAATGAAAATAAAAGCATGTTATAAGAACGACGTAATTACATATCATATGCTACTAAGTTAACGTTGATGTTTTCGTCATCATTAGACTTCAATAAGCATAAAGTAAAGATAATAATAACTTTTTTATCGTAATTCATCAAAATTTAGACTACAATTAAAGATCAGCCAAATTTGCAGAGCAGATAGATGGGCTTATAAGCACCATGGCGATCCTGCCTGTGTCAGCAGAGCAGTAACCGCCAGGCAGGATTTCAATTGATTTTTAAGCTAATATATAAAGTTTGACTGAAGACTTCCTCGCTGAAATCGTCGTCAGTCTCTGGTGAAATTGGGACTAAGGATCCCACAAGACGCGCACGCAGA
>BOPN01000726.1:0-7500 GCA_017312705.2 Penaeus japonicus | reverse complement strand
ATGTATGTGTAAGGATAATGATAATGTTGTTAATAAGGATAATAAGGAAAGGTAGATATAGTAATGATTATGATGCTACTGTGACTAATGATGATATAGGTAATCGTATTATTAAAGAATTATGAAAAGTGAGAATATGAATTATAATGATAATGATGATGATATTATGAATGATAATGATAATGATGATGATATTATGAATGATAATGATAACAATGCTATTATGAATGATGATAGCGAATATGATGATAAAGAGGATACAGCTTCAACATTTACACACACACACGCACTCACGCAAACAAACAAACAAACCCACAAATTTCACAGAAACTCCCCCACGAACAAACAAAAAGATTCACCTACGGACACAAACGCAGACATAAAAAAAAACAAACACACACACACAAAAAAACAAAAAAAAAAACAAAACAAAAACACGCGAACACCCACTCTTACCCTACAAAACACTTCCTAAGACCTAGATAACACGCACCTCATAACGGAACTGCCAAAACCGAGGATAACTTACCTCCAACTCAGACCAGGTAATGAGCAAGTGAGGTTACTATTTACAGCAACGAACAAAAAGAAAAACATAATGGCCAGAATAAGCAGGTTTTAACAAAGAAGAAGTAGGTTGCATTAAGTGTCTGTTAGATACACGCGGTTCAGACCAAACTTTTGTGTCAAAGCTATCAGCGTGTGTTTTTAGCTTTCGTGAAATTTGAATAGAAATGCTTGGATCTTTTTGGCTTGTGGTGGGAGTAACAGGGTGGCATGTGTGGAAAGTAGTCGTAATAGGAGAGGTTTGAGTTGAGAAAGATAGATTGATAGTAGGGTATGAGGGAGAAAGGTGGCTGAGAGACGATGGGAGAGCAAGGTGGGAGGGAGACAAAAGGAGGGAGAGAGGAAGAGTAAGAGGTAGGAGAGAGAGAGAGAGAGAGAGAGAGAGAGAGAGAGAGAGAGAGAGAGAGAGAGAGAGAGAGAGAGAGAGAGAGAGAGAGAGAGAGAGAGAGAGAGAGAGAGAGAGAGAGAGAGAGAGAGAGAGAGAGAGAGAGAGAGAGAGAGAGAGAGAGAGAGAGAGAGAGAGAGAGAGAGAGAGAGAGAGAGAGAGCGAGAGTGTGAGCGAGAGAGAGAGAGAGAGAGAGAGAGAGAGAGAGAGAGAGAGAGAGAGAGAGAGAGAGAGAGCGAGAGAGAGAGAGAGAGAGAAAGAGAGAGAGAGAAAGAGAGAGAGAGCGAGATAGATAGATAGATAGATATGTAGGTAGATAGATAGATAGATAGAGAGAGAGAGAGAGAGAGATATGTAGGTAGATAGATAGATAGATAGATAGATAGAGAGAGAGAGATAGATAGATAGAGAGAGAGAGCGAGATAAATAGATAGATATGTAGGTAGATAGATAGAGAGACCGTAACGAAAACGCAAACAGAGAAAACAAAACAAAAAGTTATGGTAGTCAATAAGAAACCAAAAAGCAACGAAGAAAGAGAAAAGAAAAGAAAAAAAGGAGAGAAAGTTGCTTGCGTTTGAGGACCCTGCAGTCGCACAACTGACGCTCACGTTGAAAAGATTGCCTGTTGCAACCTCTGATCGTATCTCTGGGGGGAAAATCTGGCTGCAATTTCGTCCGAGATGCAATGGAATTAGCAATGATGCAGCATGAACAAGCGGGGCGTGAACAAGCGAGGAAATGAGGTTAATGTTCGCTTTGTTCTTTTTCATTCTATCGTGCGTCTAATTGTTGTTATCAGATGACTGTTCATCGTATGATAGAGAACTGTGATTCGTGAAGACACAAGAACCCCTGCCACTCAAGGTATGATTCGAGGGTTGAGCGCGGGAGGGGAGGGGAGGGGGGAGGAGGGGAGGGGAGGGGGAGGGGAGGGGAGGGGAGGGAAGGGAAGGGAAGGGGAAGGGAGGAGGGGAAGGAAAGGGAGGGGAGGGGGGGAGGGAGGGGAGGGGAGGGAAGGGGAGGGGAGGGGAGGAAGGGGAGGGAGGGAGGGGAGGGGAGGGGAGGGGGAGGGGAGGAAGGGAGGAAGGGAGGGGAAGGGAGGGGAAGGGAGGGGAGGGAAGGGAAGGGAAGGGAGGGGGAGAGGAGGGGAGGAGAGGGGAGGGGAGGGGAGGGGAGGAAAGGGAAGGGGAGGGAGGGGAGAGGAGTGGGAGGGAGGGGAAGAGAGGGGAGGAACGGGGAGGGGGAGAGGGAGGGAGAGGGAGGAGGGAAGGGGGAAGGGGGGGAGGGGAGGAGGGGAAGGGAGGGAAGGGGGAGGGGAGGGAGTGCTCATCTATGGCAATGCTGCTGCATTTCATTTTATCCATATATATATATATATAGTCTTCAGATATCCAAGTTTCATAGTACTCTTTCAGTCAAAAGTTATATATATATTTTTTAAACTAAATATATTGAAAAGGAAAAAAAAAAAATTATCATAATTTATCCTCAAGTCAATTCTAAAACTACAAAACATATAAATCTATCTAAAATCATTCATAAATCTGTCAACACGAAACTTTAACACACAAACATCACGCAATTCTATCACATAAATCTTTAACACAAGTCTACCCCATAAATCTGTCAAGCAACACAATACATATCCTAAATCTGCCAAATAAATCAGCTTTATAAATCCTCCCTTGTGTTAAAGAACCAACAGGTGTGTAATCTCAAAGTAGCGGTACTCACGAATTACAGTGTCTTTTAACATGGTATTATCTACACACTAAAACACTTTAACCACAAATATGCTTGTGCACGAATCTGTTAGTTTATTAATTAGATATTAGCGTAATGATATGGTGTAGATAATGCTAAATAGATAATGATATGGATATTTGTATTTGTAGTCATGATTATGATGATGGTGATGATAATGATAATGATAACGATGATGATGGTGATAATAATAATGATGTATGTTGAATTATAAGTAGTAATGTATGTTAAAATATAAGTAGTAATTTGATAGAAAAACACATAGATTGTCAAATCATATAGATACAGATGAGTAGATATTATAAGTAGATAATAAAACTGTAAAAAATCAGGTTATTAAACAGTAAAATTTTAAAAAAGGAATAAAGATAAATATACGGACAAATAATCATAAAGATATGAAAATAATTCAATGTTTAGAAACAGAAAGAAAGATAAAGAAAATGTATAAAATAATGTGAGCCGGATATTTAATGATGGTAAATTCAACATAAAAGTTGCTAATTTCACTTTAAAACTTTGTCTTTTTCACTATAAAACGTGCATAAGGTCACTATGGAACGTTGCTAACCACAGAACAAAATCATAGTAAATTCACAATAAAAGTTACTAATTTCACTCTAAAACTTTGGCATTTTCACTATAAAACGTGCATAATTTCACTATGGAACGTTGCTAACCTCAGAATAAAATCATGGTAAATGCACCATAAAACATTACTAAACTCAATATACCAAGCGTTGATAACATAATTCTACAGTGTCCCTAATCTCGCTGAAAGACATACATTTTACTCCAAGACGTTGTTCTTTTCACCATAAAACATTGCTAATATTACTCAAAGACGATACATTTACTTTAAAATATCACCTCATTATACCTTAAAGCGTTCCTAATTTTGCTAAAAGAAATTTATTAAAACTTTACGTTGCTCATATCACAATAAAAAGTTGGTCATTTCACTCTAAAATCTTAATCTGACGTCACAGACTTGCTGATTCCGTCATGAAAATTCAACTTCCGGTTAGTTTAGTAGCAAGAAGGATAATAAACATGAGAATAAAATGCAACGATGCATTTAGAGTAAAAACTTCATTAAAAAGCTTTCGAGTTATTTTTATTTAAATTAATTCTCTTCTGTTGTAGAGAAAAAATACTTTTTTTTCTCTCTCTTGTAAATTAGAAATACAATAGATACATATTGAATATACACCATTGAATTGCAAATCATAAAAAAAATAATTCCCTTTCTTACAGTTTCCACGTAAAATGTATATAAAAAAGATCCAAGTTATAAAAACAAACAAAAAAAAGTTACGCTTTAGCAGCTCAGAAAAAAATGCGGGATATGTGTAACTCGGAATTACAAGTATTTTTTTCGCTCGCTCTGCTTGTCTAGCGAAAAGAAAGTAGCACAAAGCACAAAGCATTTACCGTAACATTCTACACATATGATTTTGTTACCACAGGCGTGAATATTCGTTTGTGTGTGCGTGTATGCGCGAGTGTCACGGCGTTTGGTGTAGAGCATGTGCACGTAGCGACCCAGTCAGCCGAGAAATCACCTGGACTTGCTACGCTTGCAACAATGAAAAAAATGAAAAAACAAACAAACAAACAATATAACGAATACTAAAAGTTAAGGATGCTCTGTTGCGTCTTGAATCAGGAATCACAGCTCGCTGATGGTAGCGGGAAGCGAGAAAAATTCCGACGAGAGAGAAGCTGTAAACTCACGTAGATTCCTCTGTGGAAAGCATTGCAAGTACGTTATGTTAGCAGTTACCATTTCCTTTGAATAAGCTTTCACGATACAGACCATAAGTAGAAATTGGAAGGTCAGTAATTACACATTATGAGATGTATGTTTCCGCCTGTATCTCCTGTAATCAATTTATAATGATTTTGATTATTAGCACCATGTAACTCATTTTATTCATGTAGATACAAGGCATACGTCGATATCTGAAGGCTGCTATTCATTAATATTATTATTAATTTTATCGCAACTTATAGTAATTATGTTAACCTGTATGTGTCATCATATAATTTCAACCTATATATATCATCATAATTGTCAATCATCATTGTTTGGTTGCACACATCCTTGAATATACTATCGATAATTATCCGTACAGTAAATTCCTTTCACTCGATGTATTTTGTTTCTGACAGGACTCACGATTCACAAACATATATTGTTTAATTGACCAGATACATATTTATCTTCAATCTGGTGTCATTGCAGAAATATCTCATTGTGTAGAGAGCGGAATCGAAAGGGGAAAAAACAGACAAAAAGCTGAGCAGGATGTTTATTGCCTGTCAGCGTCCGAGGCTTCGCGCTGACTCGCCCTGACTTATTTTTTTCACCTGTCTGCCATTTTCTTGGTAGGAAGACCTGAATGTGTAAGGAGGTGGTTTAACGATCGTTAGAAGATATAAGGCTGACTGCTAGGAAGTTCGGGGTTTCAGCAGTTAAATAGCATCGTGATGGTTGTTAATTCACTACGTGCATGTGTCTGTAATAAACATATGCATATTATGGATAATGACATTAGTGATGATAAGAGGGATAATAGTAAAAAAAAAACAACAACAAAAATCATACCGACAACGTCGATAATAATGATGTTAATAACAATGATAATAACAATAATAATAATAATAATGATATAATAATGACAATAATATCAAAATACCAATGATAAGTGATAATAAAAATAGTAATAATAACAATAAGGTTGACAAAAAAGCTACCATCTCCGGTAATCTAAGGGCGATATCTTTCAATATCTTGTGGCTGGATCCAAGAAAAGGCTTTGCAACTTCGCAACTCGTGCTTTGGTCGCAAATGCAGCGAAATTGCGACCAAACCGCGGCGGCTGATCCAAGAAACAACTTATGACGTCAGATTTGGCGCAATTTCGGCAACTACTCAACCCTGTCGGTCGGAAATTCCTCAAGCTGGAACTAAAACCACTTGTGAGTGACGCTCTTACCGCCTTTATCACAAAACAAGAAGAATATGTAAAATGTAGATCTAAACCAAGATACAGTTTGTAAAAAAAAGAAAGAAAAAAGAATGAGAGAGAAAAAAAAGCAAAGGTAGATGATTGTAATCCTTCGGCAAAGCATCGACTGGTACGGAGGTCGGACCGAACGTAGGACCACTAAACGATAGCTATGTTGTGATAATTGTGATTTGAAATTTCTTCACACTTTACAGGCTGATCTCTGCCACCTTTAACCTCTCCTAAAATAGGTGAGAGCTTATCAGACATCCCAAGAAACACAGCTGAAGGGCTTTTTTTTGCGATCGGCAAGTCGTGTCAAATCTTATATTCGTCGTTTTTTAAAGTTTTAGCGTCATTTCTGTAGAAATCTTTAATTCCAGCATTTCATGTCATTCATGAATTGATTACAACAGAGCTGCTGTTTTAATAGTCAAAATTACCGTTTATTTCTTTAGGCAAGATTCGAGGAGGAAAGCGTTGGAACTTTCCATTGCGTGTGACTGTGCTTTCATATTACTGGGTGGTGATTGGCGGAGGCATTTCTCATTGGCTGGTCAGGATAATGACGTTTCTTGAAAGTCGCAGTTAAGTCTGGATCGCGATGCAGTGGAATCGCGATGCAATGGGAGTCGCAACGGTTACGATCGCAAATTGCACCAGGGTGAATTTGCAATGGCTCTCTTGGATCTGGCTCCTGCACATGATGGAATGATGACTGTAATCGTCATATCAAGAAAGACGATATGCGCTTTCATGAAGAACTGTAATGTGGGCTGTGTGATAGAGGAAGTATGTATACGTATTTAAGCACACACACACACACACACACACACACACACAACACAAACACAACACACACACTCACATACATACCAACGATACATATTATCATACTCCCAAATTCCAAACAAAATATCTCCAGGTAAATAAATCACCATGCCAGGCAACATAAACAACCCATTTACGAATCTTTTACAAACGTATATAATGTAGTAAGCTAGGGACGAAAAGTGTCATTTAGCTTAATAAAACATCTTTTACAAACATATATAATATAATAAGCTAGGGACGAAGATCATTTGGCTTATTAAAACATCTTTTACAAACGTATATAGTGTAGCAAACTAGGGACGAAAAAGGTCATTTAGCTCAATAAAACATCTTTTACAAACATATATAATATAATAAGCTAGGGACGAAGATTATTTGGCTTATTAAAACATCTTTTACAAAAGTATATAAAGTAGCAAACCAGGGACGAGAAGGGTCATATAGCTTATCAAAACATCTTTTACAAACATATAAAAAGCAGTAAGCTAGAGACGAAAAAAGATAACTTGGCTTATTAAAACAAATGTAAGATAAGCGAAATTCTTAAGGGCTAGTCACACCAAAGAAAGGACAAAGGAAACGAGGTATATTCACACTTGGTTATAATTCCATCCTCATCCCTTAGGCCAGTGGTCTAGAGAGGGGAGATAGAGAGGGAAGAAGTAGATAGATAGATAGATGGAAAGAGAGAGAGGGAGAGAGGGAGGGAGAAAGAGAGAGGGAGAAAGAGAAAGACAAAGACAGGGAGAAAGAGAAAGAAAAAGACAGGGAGAAAGAGAGAGGGAGAAAGAGAAAGAGAGAGGGAGGTAGGAAGAGAGAGAGATAGATGGATAGAGAGAGAGAGAGAGAGATAAAGAGAAAGAGAGAGAGAGAGAGAGAGAGAGAGAGAGAGAGAGAGAGAGAGAGAGAGAGAGAGAGAGAGAGAGAGAGAGA
>BOPN01000725.1:415000-417734 GCA_017312705.2 Penaeus japonicus | reverse complement strand
TATATATATATATATATATACTGTATATATAAAAGCTTTGTTTATTTTTCCCCGAAGCAGAGTGAAAGCGACTAGAAAATTCAACATAAATAACGCATGACTGAATTCGTTTGTTTTTCTTCTTCTTCTCCTTTTTCAAGAAGACCATCATAGTCTGGCGATTCGGAAGTAGATTCATCAGAATGTCTGAATAGAATATAACGAAAACGTTATTCATATTCAAGTGTGTGTGTGTGTGTGTGTGTGTTTGTGCGTATGTGTGTTTGTGCGTGTGTGTGTGTGTGTGTGTGTGTGAGCGCGCATATGTGTGTGTGTGTCATGTATTACTACTCAAAGGGACATGTCATCAGAAGCTCAAAGTCCTGGATAAGAATTGAACCTTCCGGTGGTTATCATAGGTTCTGTGAAGGATATTCCCCCAGGAGCCAAGGTCTTTGCGGAACCTTGAATATTGCTACACGAAAAGGTCAGGTCAGAGTATTCTCATGGTGAGTTTTCTTTTTTTTCTTTTTTTTTTTTTCTTTTTTGGTTGCATTCTGTGTTTGGTTTTATTAACGTTATTCTTTATTACATTTGTGTGTGTGTGTGTGTTTTCAGTGTTTGTTTTATGGTAATTGTTATTACCGTAAGTTTTCGTGTTATTGTTATCATTATTACTGTCACCATCATTATCAAGTTTGTTATCATAATTGGTGTTATCATCATTATCACTGATATAATAATTGTCATCATCACAATCATTATCATTATCATAATCATTACGATCACGATTTGTATTATCATTATCAATATCAATATTATCGTTATATCTCTCATATGGTAACCAAAAGAATGGAATCTTAGTCGATAACCAGACAGACACACAAATCCGAAATTACCATAAATGACTCAAGATCCATTATCTAATTCTAATCGCGATTCTGACGCTCGGTTGACCCCCCCCCCCCCCCCACCAGCCTGGGCTCATACCGATACATCTCCGAAAGCAGTAATTCAAAACTTGATCGCGATAGAGCTGTGCTGCCGCTTGTTTTCACTCAGACGACGTATCCAAAAAAATAAAAAGTATCTATACATAGTCTTAGATGAATATGTTTTTGTTGTTGTTGTTTTTGAGTGTTTATTTAGTTCCTTTCATTAACTTTTATCGGTTTCCTACTGTGTATTGCCTGATTATGATCATTGTGTGTGTGCTTTTGTTTGTTTGTTTGTTTTTGTTTGTTTTTGCCTCGTTTATTTTTTGTATATAGCATCGATGCCATTCCCGCTTTTTACTAAGCAATTGCAATTATAGGGGACGCTGGTTGTTTATCAGGGTCATACTCTCAAATATTTCCCACGCGTGATTCGTGGTGTGTTCTCTTTCCCCTCTTTACTTTATCACCCTTGTAGCGTAACATACTGCCCCCCCCCCCCATTCCTTGGATAGTGCGCGCGCGTCCGCGTATGTGTGTGCGTGTATCTGCGTTATGAGTGTCATGCATTTGCGAGCCTGCATGTATGAATGCGAAATCTGTGTCTGTGTGCGTGTGTTTGAGTGCATGGATGCATGCGTGACCAAGGGCGGGGGAGTGCCTACTGTCGATTTGCCCCCCTCCCCCCAACTGAAATGTACAAATAGGCCTACGTGCGTTTGCTGACTGTCAGTCAGTTTTCTTTTTAGCTTTTCATTCGTAAATTCCAATTGTTGAGGGAACTTATTCTTATTTTGTTTTATTTGTTTGTATTAATTCTGTATTTCATTTTAATTGTTTAATGTATCATGTTTTTACTGTTTTAAACCTATTTATTATGTATTTTATGATTTCGTGTACGTCATACGTGTGACGTCACGGCCTCCCGCGGCCTTCTTGTACGCGCTTGAAAATATACGTACAGAAGAGGCAGCACCATTCCTAAATCAACAGTAATCATGGCGGTCTAGTATTGTGCTGAGTTTGGCCGCTCATCTCCTCTACTTCTTGTATGGCGTAGAGTTCGACACACACTCACGCTCCTCCCGTTTCGTCTCCGTTTATACGTGGGTGACGTGACGCTTCTTCTATCAGGAGGCGAGAGATATTTCTGTCTCTTTTTTCTCTCTGCTGCTGAGGACTTTTCTCTTCTCGTGTTCCTTTTGCAGAGGAGAGAGAGACTCATAGGCTCTCTTTATTGCTTCTGTGGTTAAGCAATCTCTACACGCTGTTGTTTATTTGAGGGGATTGTCATTGCATTCTCCTTAGGTTCATTATATATCCGGTGTCATTATTTTTTTACCGTCGCTTCATCGGTTCTTCTCTACTTCTCGAAGCTACGAGATGAGAGCGATTGCCACAGCGTTCTGCTTCAGTTTCCCCTGTGATCGCGTGTTTAGTAGATATATTTTCCCTTTTATGGGACAGGAGTTTTAGGATGTTCACAGCATCATATTGATCTTTATGAGATGATAGATATGGTGTCCTCCTTTTTTGGGCGTGCAATAGGAGGAGTGCATACATTTTTATTTTAGTTTAGTTTTATTTTTTCATGCGTTCCTCATCTACGATACATAAGGTTTAGGACTCATAGTTTAGCTGCGCCTATAATTAGCTCTCTCTCAACTAACAAGTTTGTTTTTTCTGCTGGGGTTTTGTCTCCTTTTTCGCATTTATTAAAAGTTAGAATTGATTTTAGTCACGTTCTGGTATGATCGTCCATTTCTTCGTCTAATTTTATCTCGGGTAGTCGTGTCCTCTGTCCCTCACTTCCCTACCTT